>JADLZN010002957.1:0-34073 GCA_018155175.1 Sinocyclocheilus anophthalmus
TTCTCTTCGTTTTCTTCAATCAACTCTAAAATAAAAGTAAAAATGGTTGATTTTCAGTAACTCTCAGTAACCCTGATGAACCTTTGTAGACAAAATGTAGACAATTGCTAAACAAAATTTTAGTCATTTTTTATATATTATACACCTCTGTAACGTTCCATGAAGGAAGTACATTGATCTTCAAATTATAATTTTTAAAACATTATAGACACAAATTCCATGTTTATTTAGGGAAAAATATTAAATATGTTGGATCAGCTACACTATTATCTAACAGAAATTTTGTTGATGAATGAAGAATCAAGAATAAACACCAACCTGTTAGTTCTTCAGTATCTTCAGTGTGTTTGATTCTGCAGGGCTCTGGATCTCTCATCTTCTCTCTGTCCTCTTTAATAAACTCAGTCTCTGCAGATTTCAGCTCTTCCTGATGATTAGATGCTCGTCTTCACTTGTGAACTGATGGAGATATTCCAGCATTTATTGGTGAACTGTTGAATGTGTGATTGTTGTGGGAGGAGCTTCACTGAACATGAATTTCTGTGTGGAAAAAGCAGATTTGCCAAAATCAATACATCAGTTAACTTAGTTATTTTTAAACAATCTACACATTTAAGCATTTATGTAAGTGAAGCAGATGTCCTCCATATTCCATCTTTGAAGAGACCAGAGCCTTACAAAAAAGTTTTGACTCTTTGTAAATCATAATATTACTATACTAAAATTAACAGCATTGACACAAAAACCACATCAATTTAAATTTCTCATTCAATAACACTGTACTCGCATATGTGGCAATTCACACATTCAATGCATTTCTGTTGTCTGTCTTTCTAGTGTCAACATTTCTATTGATGTTTTAGCAGAAAGTGTGTAGAAAGTGAAACAGTAAACCTACAGTAGCCTACCACAAATCAGAATTTTAATGTTTCCTGTGTTTATAGGCTATTATAAATATCTTCATATGTATTGACTTAAAATGTCGCACGTGACACAACATGAAATATTAAGCAGTATCTATACTTAATTTTAACCATGTAAAGTGTGGTAAGTTTTAGGTTCAATATTCATCGGATATTCTTTAGATCAAATTTGTTATAGTTACTTAAGTGGTTAACATTAAGAACAGATACTGCTAAATACTTAATATGATTAGTCTGTATGCCACGTGGGCTATTTTAAATCCATACAGAAATATAAAGAGATTTATAATATATACACTGGAAATATTACATTGTTGCTTTCGGTACTGTTTCTGTTTAAAGAAGATTTTATGATCACTGTCAATTACTGCACATATACAACTATAACATGTTAATAATTTAATTACTTTAATTGGTCTGAATGCAGTTGTTAGAAAATCAAACTATATTTAGATACAGTGTAGTTATTTATCTGTAATTGTTAATGAAGATGGGTATCATCAAATATCTGTGTTTATGCTTTAATGTTTTATTCTTACTGTTATTTATATTTGGAAGAATTTGCATTGTGTTCTTTTCTATATTTCTAGACAGATATCTTCATATATGTTAATACTAAGGCAGATTTTAATATAGTAAAATAATGATTTACAAAGAAACAACACTTTGTATTTGTTAGACTCTGGTCTCTTCAAATATCGAATTTGGAGGACATCTGCTTCACTTACATAAATGCTTAAATGTCTAAATTAGTTTAAAAAACGGACTGATGTATTGTTGATTTTTTATTTTTTTTACTTCTTCCACATTCGTGTTCAGTGAAGCTCCTCCCACACTGTAAAAAAAAAAAGCTGAGTCAACTTAAAAAAATAAAGCAACCAGCTGCAAAGCATTTTTGAGTTTACTCAACTTCGGTGGTTGAAGTTGTGCCAAATCATTTTTGAAAGTTCAGTGAAGCTGGATAAGGGAGTTGAGCGAACTTTAAAAACCAAGTAGCCACAACTACATGGGCATGAAGTTCAGTCAACTCAAAAAAGCTTTGCAGCTGGCTGCCTTGTTTTTTTAAGTTGATTCAACTTTATTTTCATCTTTTAATTTAGATATGAATAATCTCATCCATATTTCTCAGCCATGCTGTAAAACAATACAAAAGACTATGCCATCATTACAGAAAATATTTATTCACAATTTTTCACATTGAGGCCCCTTAAGAGGCAAAAGAACACTTTCCTCTCTTCTTGGAATGCTTTTAAAGTGATTTTACAGTCTTAAAGTGCTATGTCTATGAACAAGACTTCAGGATTCTAAAAATTGCAACAAATGTGTTTGAGCAATCCAGTTTTACAACTGTAAAAACAACATTTAAGGTTCATTACATTAAAATTGAAAATATTTCCTCTTTTGACACTTTTACGGAAACATCAGATGGAACAACAGCAACAGCTAAGTGCTTTCCCTTATCCATATCCAGCTATTTAGACATTGACAGTTTGCTTTTGAAGGACTGGACTCTTGCTGAGCACTGGGGATCAAGACCAATAAACACCTTTTGAATCGTTTCAAAGGTGTACTTGAGTTCTTTAGGATAGTTCATGTTCAGGGCATAAATCAAGCCAAAGAGAAGAGCCATAGCAGTGGGAAGGTCTTGCACATTATCCAGCACGATATGCTCCTCTAGAACCACAGACAGGCACCTTACATTTGGGTTTGAGTGGATGGTCGCAACGTCATCTTCAACGATGGTTAAGATCCCCATCTTTATTCCCTTCTGTATGATTTTCTTCTGGCTCTGTGTCCTGCAGTAAAAAGCAGAATAAAACAAGGTCAAAAGCCATTTTTTATTTGAATTCTGCAACTGCATTCAGACAGTAAGGGCGAAAAACACAAGGGTAAGTAAATCATTTCATTTGTTGTTTATATTTTCTATATTAATTTTCTGGTGTATTATTTCATATTAATCTCACTTACCCTTGTCTTTTGCTACATTACTGCTTAATCTTATGATTGTGTTGTGTGCTGTATTCTTTTCACAGGTTGGATATCAGATGGAATGTCTCCATCTCAAGGTTTTCAATGTCTCAGGACAGTGTTTTGCAGCAGTAATTAACTATTATCTTTGCTTTAGAATAATACTTTGAATGGTGTTTTCAGATGAAATCAGAAATCCAAACACTGAGAAACTCAAATTAATAAACTACTTTTACCATCACTTTGTCTCCTATGTCATGGCAGACAGTAGAGTTAATGGATTAGTTTTGGATTCCAGACAAAACTGTTACCCCCTGATAGGATCTGGAGATGGATTTGAAGTATAAATGTATGTGCTGATAAATCATCTTACCAGGCAAGTCTTCAGGAAATGTTCAGACTTTTCCCTTTGAGAGCTGTAGCCTTTCTATGAGCAAGCACATTGGAGGTCTGAGAGACAAAGAAAGACAAACATGGAAAAAATGATATGCATCGATATGGAATATGGAAAAATTATGGAAATATGTCAAATAAATTATATGCATCATGTGTTTAGATTAATTCAAAATCCTACATTACCTATGTTACACACTAAAAGAAAGTCAACCCAACAAATCATAATAGGTTCCCCTTAACGAGAGATATAGGAACACAATCTAAATAATTACCTGATTATCAAGTTGGTCTAGGAGGGTCTTCATATTATCTCCATATGCTCCGCCGCGTACCCTATACAACTTGATCATCCGCGGTGTATATTCATCCAGAGAAGAGAAAAATTTACTCTTCAGGTTTGTTTGTGTGATTCTGTAAAACTCAGCACATATCTAAAAAAAAAATGAAAAATCTGAATTAACAATAAGAATACAGCAAGTGTACAGTAAGTTTATTCATCTTACAGGGGGGGAAAAAAATCACAAGTTACTCTTTAAAACTTACCTGATGTTCCAAAAACAATGCGGGTCATTGTCTTAGTCCATCAGCTACAAGAGGTTCTTCTTCAGCTATCTCCTTCCTTCTCAATGAGAATGTCGATTCCATTTTCGAGTCAACAAATGCCATGTTGAGATGTTTCTTCTTCAATTCGTCATGTAATGCATCCCTTTCCTTTTGAAGGGAAGAATGAAACAATATCGCTCATCCAGTTTAATATCTCCTGAGTTGCACTTTTTGAAACATGCAAAATTGTCTGCATATAAAGGATCAATGATGCAAGTTTGCACTCTAGCCCTATATAGTCTACAGGCTCTGAATGCGTGTTTGTTTCACAAAAGCTGTTAGCTGTAACACATGACTGTGGATTTGGTATAGGATCTCCAGTCTCTTCCGACCATGATTCTTCATTGCTTTCCAAATCGTCAATTTGAAATGTAACAGAAGAGCTAAAATCATTGAAACCTTGAGACTTATGTTTACTAGACACGTGACTACTAAAAGTTGAAAGAACATTGGTAGTCAACTCACAATCCTTAAAAGGACATTTGACTGCATTGTCTCTTTAAATGGTTTCCGATATGGTTTAAAAACTGAGATGGCTGACAAACATCTTTAAAATCACATAAATGGCATGTAAAATTAAAGTGCTCTGTCACTGCACCAGTCTGTTTGTGTGCTCTTGTCAAATGGGATTTTAACGCACCTATAGTTTTGCAAGTGCAGATGCAGTCAGTATACAGGCAAGGCTGCTGCCAGGATCGCCCTTGATAGTGGTGAAACCTGTAGTGTTTCAGGAGGACCTCTCTGCTACTGTGAACAAATTTGCAAAGTTTACACTGTATTCCAAACCTATGAAAAAGGGAAAAAATATGTTAATTTAAAAGAAATGTAACATTGCACATTAAATGTTTAAAACAACATAAACACACACACACATTACGATTTGTTACGTCTTAATAAATTTTTCAAAAGCAAAATGAATTAAAAAAATAATGTTTTAGTAATCACATAAAAAATAACAGTGCTGGAAAAAGTAGTATGAAGCACTTGAAAGCACTCAAAAGCATTTGACTGTTTCTGCCATAATACCATTGTTGCAGTTATTTAATGTAATGGCTCCTACAAATACATGGTGAATGATATGTGGACTAAAGGCGTTCTTATAACTTTATATCACAATATCCATCCTGGTTTTCACGTCAGCACTCTGTTATCTGCCATCTATTGATTAATAACATAATTCTGTACCGAATCTGAATGATTCTTACTAACTTAGATCTCGCAGCGAAGTTGATAATTCTGCTGTGTATTCCCTCTTCACCGGATCTCTCAACGCTCGCGCTGCGCTATCTAACGTTAAACGGTCCGGTGTTACGAGATTTTTGGTTTCTGAGATATTCGGTTTCCGTGGGCGGAGCATACATGAATATTCATGAGATATTATCAGATAATCGGTTTCCGTGGGCGGAGCATACATGAATATTCATGAGATATTATCAGATAATCGGTTTCCGTGGGCGGAGCATACATGAATATTCATGAGATATTATCAGATAATCGGTTTCCGTGGGCGGAGCATACATGAATATTCATGAGATATTACCAGACATGCGAGTCTGATCTTGAAACTGAGAATCTCAGTTCCGCTCCATCTCAGAATGTTTAGTGGATTCTTTCATAAAGGTATCAGACCTGTGTCTAAACTATGAGCTTATGTCTAAACTAAATTTGTTTAGGCTACCTTCTTATTGTAGTTTTATTAGTATGTTCGTTTTGTGCAGTCATTCATGACTAAATGAGAATGTCAGTCATTCACTTCGTGTATGGATACGCAACCCTTATCTATCGTGCATCCTATATTGATTTCAGTTCGTTGCAGTAGCTTTCTATCTTGCGATGCTAAAACTGGGACTTTATTGGTTGTTATCCGTTATTGAATACAGCACTGCCTGTGACATCTGAAATAAACATGTAGATGTTTGTAAACTATCCTGATGTGATTGTTTTTATGTCTTGTTAACTTGCAATCAAACCGCAACTTTTTGTTAATAAACTAACTGAGACTAATAAGCCTATTAGCCTTTTAAGACATCACACAAGATTGAAATAAATGTCTGTACTTTTATCATGTGTTTCACTGTTGTGCTGGATGAAAAGCATTTATGCATCATATCTTCATGCAATTTAACGGTGTTTAAATGGCTTAATAGAGTAAAATCACAGAGTATGAGGATTCAAAAGTTATGCTGATTATGATATTCAACACTGTCCAACATTCACCATCTCTTGTTGTGATTGTCATGCACTAAAATGTAATTTATGTTTTTAATTAGATGTTTTTTTTCATGTTACCAGATAAAAAAAAATATAAGTGAAACCAAAATTCCAGATCACCTGAATGATATGAGCTAACAGTCACTGAAGTTAATCTTCAGTTACTTCTTATGGAAGGTTCAAAACTGGTCCCTCTGGCAATGACTGACAATAATGTCCTCAAAAATATCAGTGGCCAAATAAAGTTGTTGTAACTATACTTGTGTTAACCTGTGACATATGTTCTTTGATCATGTGTTGCACTGTGTATACAACATTTTGTTAGAAGTAGTGGTTAGGGCTGCACGATTATGACAAAAATTATAATTGTCGATTATTCCCTTTAAATTGTAATTGTGATTATTAATTACATTTATCACAATTTACATTGAATGATGTTTTTTACCATTGTTTGATGCAACTGCAAGCCATATTTTTTTATATGAAAATAAACAAGCTGAAACACTCTAACTGAAAAACTTTTAGTGCTTTTCTTTAGTATTAAGCCTCAAATCTCAACTATACATCGGATTGGTTTCTTGTTTAAATTATAAAAAAAGAAAAATTATGAATGCCATTATAATGCTATAGCTACTAAAACTAAAATTAAAACAATGGGAAACCCATTAAGATACATGAGAAGAAGAAAAAAAGGCATCTAAGAACACAGAAAACACAAGTGGACTTGAAAACGATTAATTTCCGCTTTGAACGTTATGTAATTGGCTTACATAATTGTAAGGCAATCACAGTCACCTTTATTTATATAGCGCTTTTAACAATACAGATTGTGACAAAGCAACTGAACAGCATTAATTAGGAAAATAGTGTCAATAATGCAAAATGACAATAGTAAACACTCATTTTTCAGTTAAAGACAGTTCATCATTGAATACAGTGATGTCAACATCCAGCTCAGTTAAAATAATATCTTTGCAATCATGTCAAAGATAACGCTGGAAATGAAGTGTCCCCAAATAAGCAAGCCAAAGGCAACAGTGGCAAGGAACCAAAACTCCTTCAGTGACCGAAATGGAGAAAAAACCTTGGGAGAAAAAAGGCTCAGTCGGGGGGCCAGTTCTCCACTGACCAGACGAACCAGCAGTACGGAAAATCAATATAAGACGTAATAAAACAGACGTTGAACACTATTAACAGCAATTATTATTATGCAATCAAACTTATAGCAAAATTTTTTAGTTCTGTATGTTGTTTCAGGGTTGGAATCATCTGAGGTCCTCTGAGGGGTTGGCATCATATCTTCTCAGCTGTTCTGGATCCAGACTGAAGCTTGTAAAAACGGGATGTCAATCCCATGGCAAAAAAAACAGAGAAACAAATACAAACATAATTAGAGTAGCTGCTGTTCCAACCAAGCAAAAATGATTTGTTTAACCCAAAATAACGAATAATAATGTGCATTTGATTAGATATAACTGCCGTAAAAGATTATGAGATGCACGTAAAAGATTATGAGATGCATTATTTGAATGCCTGGCCAAAGAGATGTGTCTTTATCTAGATTTAAACAGAGAGAGTGTGAACCCCGAACATTATCAGGAAGGCTAATCCAGAGTTTGGGAGCCAAATGCGAAAAAAAGCTCTACCTCCTTTAGTGGACTTTGCTATCCTAGTTACTACCAAAAGTCCAGAGTTTTGCGACCTTAGGGAGCGTTATGGATTGTAGCGTGGTAGAAGACTAATAAGGTACGCAGGAGCTAACCCATTAAGAACCTTATAGGCAAGTCATAATATTTTGTAACTGATACGGAACATAATAGGTAGCCAGTGCAGAGACTGTAAAATGGGGGTAATATGATCATATTTTCTTGATCTGGTAAGGACTCTAGCCACTGCATTTTGAACCACCTGTAGCTTGTTTATTGAAGATGCAGGACAACCACCTAGCAGTGCATTACAATAGTCCAGTCTAGAGGTCATGAATGCATGAACTAGCTTTTCTGCATCAGACACAGGTAACATATTTCGTAACTTCGCAATGTTTCTAAGATGGAAGAATGCCGTTTTTGTAAAATGGGAAATATGATTTTCAAAAGACAAGTTTGCTATCTAATATAACACCCAGATTTTGACTGTAGAGGAACAGTACATCTGTCTAGTTGCAAATTGTAATCCACGAGATTCGGCTTACTGTCTTTTGGTCCAAACGTACTATCGCATTATTGGTCATCCATTCTTTTACCTTTTTATTTTAATTATGTTAGTTTATTATTTATTTTTTATTTGATGTAATTGTAATCGCGATTAGAAATTCGATTAATTGTGCAGCCCTAGACATAATGTTGTATGTTCTTAAGGCGTCAATTATGGTCACTTTTGACTACTTGAAATCTTGAAAATGGCAACTTATAGCTTTGGGTCTGTTAAAACATTATCACATGCACATGCACTGATTGGATTGGATCATGACCTTTATTAGCCTTTAGGGGATATTGGTATAAAGTGTGATAATTTTAATGTCATTATTCAGCTCAGTTCAGTTCAAGTTTTGCCTTCTCATCTGATATTGTCAGTATAGTTTGATCATATTTTCTGATTGTTAAATGTCTTGTTGCTGAGCAAGCAAAAGGGAACAGGGGCTAGGAAAACCAACATCATCAGATGACAGATTTACACACCCACTTGTAAATCAATTAGCTATTTTCGAATTATTAGGATGTGAAGCGTGTCAAATTCACATGATCACATAAAGCTCTATAAACATTTTCTTACCCCACTCTGAAATGAAAATACTCATCATTAGAAGCCAAAAACAGTGTTGGATAATTATCTAATAAACTAATGTCAGAAGTGAAATCATTCTGTATCCAATGGGCTGAGGAGATTTATTAAATACCTGTTAGCATCGTTACGACAAATTGTACATAAGTACCCATTTTACTGGCTTTGTAAGGGTGAGGTTGGAGATGGATGCGATTGCATACAAAGAAATGTTTGACTTCAAACATTCTGGAAAGTTACCTGAGGGTATTTCCAGGAATGCCTAAATAGTTTTCCGCAGAAAAGCTAAAAACTTCATAATACAAAGTGAGTATATGCATATTCTACATCTCAGTTAATTGGTTTTTATAGTATAATGACCAACCTGCTTTTTTTTAGATGAAGTTTTGCATTATGTTGGAAGGAGGGAGGTGCACTGGCCAAAGTAGTCTGCACAAAAGAGAAGGCCAAATACATTTTTATGGAGTTGCACAATAGTGCAATAGGGGCTCACTGTGGCATTCATAAAACCTTGGATGCAGTGAGCAGAAGGTTTTATTGGCCAGGAATGTCTGTGGACATTAAAAAATGGGTGAGTGCAATTTCATGTGTTCGTACACTTCTACTTGTATAGTAGCCTACCAATTAAGTAAAGTTAGAAAATAATTTTTTCAGATAACGCATTGTGTAGCTTGCCAGCAAAAACAACGTTCTCTAAAGAACCAAACCCAATATACCCCAATTGAGGTAAGTTTTGTTTGTGTGATAGAAATTTGCAGTTTGTTGCAATGGACTTGAACATGTGAATGTTTTTCAGGTGGCAGAGCCATGGGAGATTGTGGGTATGGACTTGGTGGGAAAGCTCACACCAACAAAAGATGGTTACCAGTACATTTGCGTTATGTAGACTATTTTACCAAGTGGTGTGAGGCTTTCCCACTGAAGTCTAATAGGTCAGAGGAGGTAACAGAGTGCATAATTAAACTTTTCTATAAATTCGGTGCCCCTAAAAGGCTACTAACAGATCAAGGCACTGAATTTGTAAATCAGGTTAGTATTAAGTCTTTTTTTAAATATTTTAATCCTTGTGATTCTGTTGAAAGAGCTTTTTCTTTTTTCTTTTAATGAAATTCCTGCCCAACTAAAAATAAAACTTGTGTCTTGTATATACAGATAAATCTAGAGGTGTGCCAAACACTGGGCATCAGCAGGAGCTTATGTGCACCATACCACCCGCAAACGAATGGATTGGTAGAGAGGCTTAATGGCACAATTCAGAGGTTAGAAATAATTATGATTAACAGGTTCCTAATGTTTATTTTCTCGTTTTCTTCTCCTTAGAACTTTGAGCAAGCTAGTGGAAAGAAAACCAAGCTCGTGGGCAGATTATTTGGAGGCCACGATGTTTGGCTTGCGAACCAAAAAACAACTGACTACCAAATTTTCTCCTTATTTTTTGCTTTTTGGACGTGAGGCTAGGTATCCATGTGAGGTACCAGACAAATATGAGGTCAGTACAATAATTAACCTAATTTGTTTTCTGCAATTACTTTGTAAATGTAATGTGCAATTTTTATTCTTAGATCAATAAAAGTGTTGAGGAATTGATAGCAGAGGAGTGCATTTCCGAATGTGTGAAACGACGGGACCGCCTTTACCAGGTTGTTAAGGAAAATATGGTGCAGGTTCATGCTAAAATTAAAAAAAGAAAGCTACAAGGAAAGGCCAGGATCCTGCAGGTTGGAGACAGAGTATTGCGGCAAAATATAAGAAGTCAGCAAAGAAAGGGAGGCAAGCTTGACCTGGATTATGTTGGCCCATACACGGTTCTAAATGTTGATGACAAAAGCATTGATCTTATTGACGACAATGGAAAAATCTACCCCAAAGTGAACCTTGACAACTTGGTGCACTTCCAAGAAGAACCGCCAACAAAAGCTCCCAAAGTCACATATGTCACAACATCCTTACCCGCCTCTATGCCTTCAGTTCCTGTTCTAACGCCAGTCACTGTCAAGTGCCCATCTTTTCAAACCCATCTCACATTCACCCATCCTGTTACTTTGCCAATTACACAATTTTTCCTGCATCATTTAACATTGCCCTTCACACTACCTATTGTCTCATTACAGTCCCATACCATGACCCAGCCAGCATCCTCCCTGCCTGCTGCCTCAAAGCCTGTTTCCTTCCTGCCTGCTGCCTCAAAGCCTGCTTCCTCCCTGCCTGCTGCCTCACAGCCTGCTTCCTCCCTGCCTGCTGCCTCAAAAGACAACAGATACTTAAAAAAATAACGAAAAAAGCCAAGCCTGTTTTCCCCCTTTTTTATTCCCTATCACGTCCTCGCTGCCGCTGCCTTTCAAAGCCCCTGCTTCCCTCCCTTTTCCCCCTCCCTGCCTGCTGCCTCATAAGCCTGCTTCCCCTCCCTTGCCTGCTTCCCCCTCAACGGCCTGCTTCTCTCCGTCCTCCCCCCATTCTCCGGCCCTTTTCCCCCCGCCCCTCCTCCTCCCCTTCATCACAGGCCCTGCATGTCCTCTTCCCCTATCCACCCTCTCCCCCTTTCCCGTTCCTTACTCCCACCCACCTTTCCTTCCGTCGCGCTGCGTGCCATGCTTCGGTGCTCTAGTGCTTGTCTGCCCACTCCTATCGTCCCATCAAAGGCCTGTTTCCTTCCTTCCCTCCCGCCTTGCTGCCTCCAATATCAAAAAGACCCTGTCCTATCCTCCCTATTCCTCCCCTTCCTCCCTTCCTGCCTGCTGCCTCAAAGCCTGCTTCCTCCCTGCCTGCTTCCTCAAAGCCTGCTTCCTCCCTGCCTGCTTCCTCAAAGCCTGCTTCCTCCCTGCCTCCTGCCTCAAAGCCTGCTGTTTTTTCTCTCTTCCTCTCTCACCTGCCTGCCCTTTCCCTCAAAGCCCCTTGCTTTCCTCCCCTGCCTCTTTGCCTGTGCCGGCGGGCGCCCCTCACAGAGCCGGAATTTGCTCTTCCCTCCTTGCCCGGGTGTATCCCTGCTGCACGCTAAAACAATATGACAACTTCAAAAAGCCTGCTTCCTCCCTGCCTGCTGCCTCAAAGCCTGCTTCCTCCCTGCCTGCTGCCTCAAAGCCTGCTTCCTCCCTGCCTGCTGCCTCAAAGCCTGTTTCCTTCCTGCCTGCTGCCTCAAAGCCTGTTTCCTTCCTGCCTGCTGCCTCAAAGCCTGTTTCCTTCCTGCCTGCTGCCTCAAAGCCTGCTTCCTCCCTGCCTGCTGCCTCAAAGCCTGCTTCCTCCCTGCCTGCTGCCTCCCAGCTTACTTGTATGTAGCCTCCTTTAAATTTTCAAAACTAATTTGAATAAAAAATTTAACATTGCCTCTTTGTGTTTGTTTAGTGTTACATGACATCTGGGCAGGTAAAATTGGAGGACGAATCTGGAGCAAAATAGGTCCATTCAAATTCTTTTCTATGGATCTCGAGCGCCTCAGGCCTGGAGAGGAACTTGAAAGTGAGGTTGGTTGCTTCCATTTGAGCATCATAATACTGACATTATCACATTGGGGTAAAATTGTGGATATTTATTTTTTCTGTTGCAGGTTATCAATGCATACATTGCTTGTCTTGCAAAAAGTTATGCAGGGCATGCATTTGTCATTGATTCCTTCCAAATGACAAAAAATGTGGAATGGCAAGGCCTGTTTAATGAAAAGGGTAAAACTGTATACCAATCCTGATAAAATGAGAACCATAAGTATATTATGTTTCTTGGTGTATTGATCTTGTAATCACTTGTATGCCCATATAGACAGATCTACAAAAATATGATTTGCTGCTGGGGTCTGTAAATGAGACTCACCACTGGACACTCTCTCTTTTTTTTAAAGTTTGCAGGAGCCATTTTAACAGGAGGAAACCTGAACTTCCCATGTGATCCTGAAAACATTGCGGTCATGCGTGAGGACATTGGCCAGCGCCTCCTAAATGAATCGGGTAAATTCTTTAAATTGGTTTTAATGATGCATGTCATGACTATGTATAATATCTTGAGTTTTTTTTTTCTTCTTTTCTATAGAAGACCTAAGTGACTCATGCTTGGCCTGTGGTAATGAATATCCTTATACAGAAGACAAAGTGGACACTTGGGTATGTTTAGCTGAGGCCATGATTTAATTTCTGTATATAAAAGTTCGATTTAACGTTTTATTAATCCATGATCTCAATCTGTCTCAGATTGAATGTGACCGCTGCAGTGGTTGGTACCACTGGGACTGCATGAGCAGGCCAAGTATAGAGGCAGTCTTCATTTGTCCAGGGTGCCAAGGACCTTTCTAGTGCATAATGTGCATGGCTTTTATTTTTAAATTTTTTAGGCTGTTTTTATTTCATGTTGGCCCTCACAATTTTTGAGAGATTTTACAGCTTGTCAGATGACTACTGTAATAAAATTATGTGTCACCACCAAACTGGTTGTTGAATCTATTTCATAAAAGGCTGTGATTTCTTTTTCTAACTTTACCAGGCATCTTAAAGACCAACCTGACCGGCCAACCACCTTTACCTGTCAATTTCCCTTTTATTCAAATGCTTTTCATCCAGCACAACAGTGAAACACATGATAAAAGTACAGACATTTATTTCAATCTTGTGTGATGTCTTAAAAGGCTAATAGGCTTATTAGTCTCAGTTAGTTTATTAACAAAAAGTTGCGGTTTGATTGCAAGTTAACAAGACGTAAAAACAATCACATCAGGATAGTTTACAAACATCTACATGTTTATTTCAGATGTCACAGGCAGTGCTGTATTCAATAACGGATAACAACCAATAAAGTCCCAGTTTTAGCATCGCAAGATAGAAAGCTACTGCAACGAACTGAAATCAATATAGGATGCACGATAGATAAGGGTTGCGTATCCATACACGAAGTGAATGACTGACATTCTCATTTAGTCATGAATGACTGCACAAAACGAACATACTAATAAAACTACAATAAGAAGGTAGCCTAAACAAATTTAGTTTAGACATAAGCTCATAGTTTAGACACAGGTCTGATACCTTTATGAAAGAATCCACTAAACATTCTGAGATGGAGCGGAACTGAGATTCTCAGTTTCAAGATCAGACGCGCATGTCTGGTAATATCTAATGAATATTCATGTATGCTCCGCCCACGGAAACCGAATATCTGGTAATATCTCATGAATATTCATGTAAGCTCCGCCCACGGAAACCGAATATCTCAGAAACCAAAAATCTCGTAACACCGGTACAGCGCAAACGAGCAGCGTGAATTGGTTCCGTTTTCATTTTATTCGCCCATTAATATTTCTTATATCCGACAGAAATGACAACTCTTATCAATTGGGCTGTGCTGTGGTCAGACCAACGGGACTTATAATAAAATCTTACTTTTTTCATATTCGTTTGAAGCCACAATCAAAAATAGATCACGATTAAACTCGCTACTTTAACGAGAATACAACGTTAGACAAAATCAAAGTGGATATTAATGAACGAAATTGACACGTCTACAACACAATCCACTTCTGTACATTTTATTGAATTAAATACCAGTCTAACCGTGTATTTTGATGCAAATCTTGTTAGCAGCTGAACTAACCTTATGCAGATCGCTAACTCGCTGTCTGGGCTCGTTTTAAAATAAAACTAAGTGCTTCAGACCTAGTTTTGACTTGTAGGAACATATCATTGCACTTTACATTCGATGTGTGCAGTTTATTTTCAATAATAATCTTAAAATAAAGCTTACCTCAAGTCCTCAACCAGGCGAAATCCAGTCCCTTTGATGGCGTGGCTGGAAGAGGAAACCCCGCGCAAAATACCGCCAAGAGAGACCACGCATGCGCAATAACAGGCAGTTTAACGGTCAAACCATGAAATCAAAATATTACATTGTCTCAACTTATGTACTTACATTCACTCAACAAAGCAGTAATAAACATGCAGTTAAATCGTTTTTATAAGTAAACTCAACAATGTGCTTCAAAATGTGTCCACTTGACTTACAATTTTAAACTGAGTTAACAATTTGCAAGTTGGATTTTTTACAGTGTAGTGTTGCATAACTTGCGTCAAAATTCACATCACTATGGATGATCAAGTTGTTGCGTTTGGTATGGCATTGCTCCACCTGAGGAGAAGACGTCGGAGATTTGTGTGGGTGCATGAGATTCTTCAAGCCCGTCAGCAGCTTGGGGAGTATCACCGGCTGGTGCAGGAGCTGCTGCTGGATGACGGCAGGTTCCAGCGATACTTCAGGCTGGACAGGGACCAGTTTGACAACCTACTGTCAAAAGTTGGGCCACGAATTGCGAAGCGGGACACAAACTATCGGCGCCCTATTAGTGCGGCAGAGCGCCTCGCAATTTGTCTACGGTGAGTTTATGATTTTTTTCTTTAAAAAAATTGTTTTGTATTTTCAATGGGTTGGAAATTGGATTCATTTGTAGTTTAATGACTATTTGGTAATTGGTAAAAGTCGAATGCTGTTTTCTTTGCAATTGTGGTCGAAGTATTAAGATCCTTATTTAATGAAGTAAAAAGTACTATTACCACACTGTAAAAATACTCTGATACAAGTAAAAGTCCTGCAAAATTTGACTTAAATAAGTATGATCAGGTGTTACTTAATATAAGTAAAATCAGAAAACATTTGACTTCTAGGATAAAAAGTGAACTGTGACTATTTTTTTATTATATCATTAGGTAATTATTCGATTATTATTACTCATACATTAATGTAGAAGCAGGATTTTACTGTTGGAGTTGATTGAGGAGTTTTTTTGAGGTATAAAAACTAAGTTAAGTAAAAAAGTTATATTTTTCATGTGAAAATGCAGTTGATTAAAAATAGAATAGAGAAACCTGAAATTTGTATGCAAGTACACTACATTACTAAGTGTACATAGCTTCATTTTGCTTAAGTAATTATTAGTTGTTGTTTTTTTTTACAGATTCTTGGCTACCGGAGCCTCTTACCGCACCATAGCCTACAGCTATCGTGTGGGAGTGAGCACTGTGGCAGGGATTGTTGAAGAGGTCACAAGGGCAATATGGGACGCCTTGGTTCAGGAGGTCATGCCAGTCCCCACCACAGAGGACTGGAAAAGCATTGCCACGGACTTCCTCCATCGGTGGAACTTCCCCAACTGCCTTGGGTCCATTGATGGCAAACATGTTGTGATCAGGGCCCCTGACAACTCGGGGTCCTACTCCGTTGTGCTCCTGGCAGTGGTAGATGCCCAGTACTGCTTCCGGGTAGTGGATGTGGGCAGCTACGGGAGGACAAGCGATGGTGGTGTGCTGGCTAACTCCATCTTTGGCCAGGCACTTCGATATGGAACCCTTGGCCTGCCACAGGATGCTCTGCTGCCAGGTGCAGAGCATTTGGGACCACAGCCACATGTGTTTGTGGCTGATGAGGCCTTTCCACTCCGCCGAGACCTAATGCGGCCTTTCCCAGGACACAATCTCTCCGGCAGGCATAGGGTTTTCAACTACAGGCTGTCACGGGCAAGGCTGATTGTTGAGAATACCTTTGGTATCCTCACAGCTCAGTGGCGTATGTACAGAGGAGTCATTGAGATCAGCCCTGCCAACGTGGATGCCTGTGTGAAGGCTACCTGTGTTCTGCACAACTACCTGAGAAGGTCCTCAAACATAACCAGGACACCCATACCATCGGCTGGAGACGGAGACGCTGCTGGCCTACAGGAGGTCACCCGAATGGGCAGCAACAATGTCTCACGGGAGGCCATCCGTGTACGGGAGAAATTTATGACATATTTCTCCACAGAGGGAGCTGTCCCCTGGCAACCTGTGGCATAAGCCATTAATTTTAACGGCTCTTTTAAGAGTCACCAATTAATTAAAAAGCATTTCCATAAATATAATATCAAGTGTGTCAACACCCACTCTCCCCTGGTAAAAAGAAAAGTGTTCCATTTTTACACACTTATTTTGTACTTAATATAAATAAAATTATTCTTTAGTAATTATTAAGATAATCTTAAGACCATCACATGTATTTAGGTAACAACAAAAAAAATGTATTTAGGTACCACTTGTATGTTAAAAGGACATTTTAGTTCATATTCATATTCATGGTGTTCTTTTTAGAACCATCATATGAACCCTTTAAGTACACGAGGGACTTGAACTTTTTCACCTGGGTCCCCTACACATTTTCAATATGATAAGGTGGATATGATAGATGTGTAATAATATAAAACACATATAACCAGAAATGTTAACAAAATTTTAATTATTAACTTTCAACTTATTTATTAACTTACAACGGTAATTTAACTTACAACTTATTTATTATCTTACAACTTATTTTTTAACTTATTTTGAAGAGACATTAATAACATTTTTAAAAAATCTATAGCGCATTGTGATTGGATGATTACACTGTCAATACAGGAGACAAACCAATGGGCCACTGGCTGCTCGCTGTCCCTGCGTGATGGTCCTTGGCAAAAAAAATAAAACCTTCTGTCGGCCCCTTAAGTGCATCGGCCCACCGGGAAAATGCCCAGCACCCATATATAAGGTCCTTCAGTATTATCACCAGCTTCTGCATTGCTCAGTAGCTAATTACACACCTCCATCCCCGACTCCTCCTCTTGTTCAGTCAGAATTCTGCCTTCTGACTCGCCTTGAATCAGTCTTTTCTTAAATATCATTAAGTACATTAATGATATCTGCTTTGTTCTGTTCTGTTCTGTTTACCCTGGGGGGTTATTGCTGCTCTCCCTGCTCTTATGCATGCTAGGCTGCATGGATGCGCAGGGAGTTCTTGCCCAGAACAGAACCATACCGCCAATCTAAACTGTATGCTAATTGTCCGTCATCTTTGACGATAGTGGTCCTGACAGAAACGGGCAAGCGTAAGGATTTGAGTGAGTTTGACAAGGGCCAAATTGTGATGGCTAGACGACCGGGTCAGAGCATCTCCAAAACTGCAGCTCTTGTGGGGTGTTCCCAGTCTGCAGTGGTCAGTATCTATCAAAAGTGCTCCAAGGAAGGAACAGAGGTGAACAGGCGACAGGGTAATGGGCGGCCAAGGCTCATGTGGGGAGCAAAGGCTGGCCCGTGTGGTCCGATCCAACAGACGAGCTACTGTAGCTCAGATTGCTCAAGAAGTTAATGCTGGTTCTGATGGAAAGGTGTCAGAATAAACAATGCAGTGCAGATTGTTGTGTATGGAGCTGCATAGCTGCAGATCAGTCAGGTGTCCATACTGACCCCCGTCCACCGCCGAAAGCACCAACAGTGGGCACGTGAGCATCAGGGGCCTCATTTATAAAATGTTGTGCATAAACCACCCTAAATTTAATCTTATGATCATCTCTCAGATATGCGTATGTGCGAATAATAGAATGAGCATACGCACAGAAAATCATCTTGAACTTGTGTGCAACTGAATGGCTTCAGCTCTCTGCTTTTGTAAACGACTCCTAATTAATGCCATTAACATATAAAAGATCACCAATCATCATCCAAATCCTTTAATTTAGAAGAGCGAGCCGCAAGAACAGCTTACATTTCCAAAAACCTGCAGTACTCCGACAAGAAAAAGTGCGTACGTCTGCTTAGACCCTGACGTGACGCTAAGCACTTTTCCACGTCAAAGACAGTTTTTATGAATATGAGCGCTTGCGTGGATTTAATCATACACACACTCGAAGATCAAATTCCTCAACAAATATAAAATATCAATCAAATATTATCTAAATATTCATCTGAGGGAGGTGACATCTGACGGTGGTGACAAAAACCTGAATTTGTCGTCATTTCAACGATCAAATACATTGAATCATTCAATTACTGTATTAAAACAAACACAACAAACAGTGAGTATGTTATTGTTAATAAAGCTTTTATTCAAGATTCACATTTAAGTATTTTGGTATATCATTGGAACACAAATGATCTATTTTCTCTCATCTCAGAACAGTATATGTCTGCTGTGCATCTGCTTTTAAAAACGGTTATATGAACACATAAATCAATTAGTTGTTACCTCTATCCATTTACATTCACCAGGATCTTAATATTCACATTTAAACATCATATGATACCCCTAAACCACACAAATATGATGACTTCGTCATTGGCCAATCTTGAAACCTTACCAAACACATGTCCTTGAAAAAAAAACTTGCTTTGATATGAGATATTAAGTCTTGCTTTTAATAAAACAAGCTCTTTTTATCATTAAAAACATTTTCATCCATTTTATAGCATATGAATGACTGAATTGTATCTGTGTTGTTTCAAGGGGAAAAGCATGAACTGTTTATGAATTCCATTTTACAGATTAGACAATCAAGACTTCACAATATTGTTATTTCAGCAGCATGAGAAACACAACGGTTATTCAAACTGGGAATAAATAACGTAAAGAAACACAGCACGTCATGACTTCAGTCTAAAACTGAGTTCTGCATTTTCACAAAAACTCTCGTTATAATTACTGAAGCGGACTCTTTTCTGGGTCTCTTTTCGGACTCTCATCAATCTCTTTTCTGCAGTTTGTTGTTTATGCTGATGAGTGAGTTTGTGAATTCAGTCAGTGAGAGCACACTGAACAACTCCAGAGTTCTCCGCAGTGACGAATTAAAACGCCTTTGATTGGATATTGCATTCATAAACTCAAGAGGATCATGTGTGATTGGTTATAATGCTCAATACTGCAGACCGCAGAATCATCTCACAGCACTCAAAAATAAATCTGATGCAATGTAATGAAGCAAACCTACTATAAATTAAATGCCGAGATCAACACATTTCATTCATTTCACTTTACACATTTCACATGACAGCTTCTTATAGCACTACTACAAAATATCACCTATATGAAATCAAATGTATTCCTGTGGAGTCGTTCACAGACGACACACACACAATGTTCAGCTAATAAAGATCCTCAGAGCAGGCCAACAGCAGAATTTGCAGATTTGGCTTCAATTGTCTGAAGTTCTTTATGTTCTCCCTGTTATCTCATAATTAGATTTTGAGATTTTAGCCTGGATTTCACAGACAGGGTCACAAATGCAGTAGCAATTTTACTTGGTTAATTAAAAAAATTGGTGCCTGGGACCATGTTAAAATTAGTTTTGCTACAACTATACAAACAGATAAAACTACCATAATGCAACAAGAAACAATACAGCTGGTTGTATACTGATATGAGTTATTAGGAGCATGACTCGCGTGACCCAAAGAGTGTTCTATTCACTGAAATATGGGCTGATAAAAAATAAATAATCTCAATTTAAATAATAAAAAAGTTCCAAAGACAAAAATAGAGACAAGCCTTTAGGACATAGTGGTTTTAGATATTTGAAGACAAATGAATTGCCTGTGGTCTTAAACGTCTATAGACACTAAGAGTAATTCTTAATATTTCATAGTCCATTCTCATGAATACTCTTCCAAAAACAACAACAACAATTTTTTTTTTATTAATGTCTGGTATGATACAACATGTTCTGACTTGATAAGAGAGTATCATGCATCGGATCTGCCAAGTTTGTGTAAATGCTTTGGATCTGCAGCAACATATGGGCCAAGGGTCTTAAACTCAGATTACAGGGGAGCCAGTGGCCAAATTCAACATTTATTTAGTGTTGCTGCCTGACAGCATGCAGTGTTTCTGCTGAGATGGATGAACCACATTTGCTTTGAGGGAGTTGGCATTGGAAACCCTGACAATTGCCTGGAGATTGGCATCAGTCAGTCTAGTTTATTTATTTTTTTTATAGTTCACAGTAGTGTCACTTTGATATTGTATTCACTGTCCTCACAAATTTATTTTTCAACCGGTGCATATACCAGAACATCCTAGAGCTCCCACTGAGTTCATTCCACATCGAATTCATCTGGCTGCAGAATACAGAGGGTCTGTTTAGCTTTAAAGTAATGTTCAGGGTAAAAGTTAAGCTCTATCGACAGCATTTTTTTTCCATAATGTGATTAGTACAGAAAATGTTTTTAACTTAATCCTTATTCATTTATTTATTTTAAAAAGCAAACTTTGTATTACAGCAAGACACTCACAATGGTTTAAAGGCGAGAATAATCTGTTTTAAATAAATGATATATCGCGGTTTTTACTAAAATATTAAGTAGCAGAACTGCTTTCAAGAAATGCTTCTTAAGCATCAAAACAGTGTATTAGAATGATTTGTTCTCATTTCATTTTTGCCTGAAAAATACTGAATGGTAAGAATTAACAAGCCTTTATGTTTTTCAACATGCTAGTGCTAGTCAGTGCTATAGCTTTGCTAGTGCCGATATACATTTATATGTATGTGTGGATTGTATGGTTGTTGTGTGTTGTGTGTGTGTGTGTGTGTGTGTGTGTGTGTTGTAACATCTGGATGGCAGATCTATATCGTAGTCCGAGGGTCTGTCTTTCATATCACCACATATTACTATGAAGAGACGTGATGTGAGCTAGAAGGGGCAACAGCTCTACCCAGCTGTTTATGCAATAACAAAGACCTAATGCAACAATAAAACACAACATATCAACAACAGCAACAAAAATCTCTTTTGCATTGTATAAAACAGCTTTCAGTGACCTAGGAAATGGCTGTATGGGAAATCTCAGTTTCACTACTAAGGATGAACTTAAAAGTTAGCATGAAATGTAAATTAATTAATTTTGTTTATTTGTTTGTTTGTTACCAAGGTTGGTTATGTTTCAACCATCAGGGAGTTTTCCACAAATGACAAATATTTTTCTATTTAGATTTTAAAAAAAATGTCCAGTTATTTGAACTTCAGCTTATTTATTTAATTGCCAAGGCAACAGTTTTAATTTAAATTTTTTAAGTTTTTCGTCTAATATTTAAATCTCTTTTTTCAGTTTTATTTCAATAATGAAAATTAGTTTTAATAGTTTTAGTTTTAACAGTACCGACTGAGATTTGTCAAGGAAACCTAATTTTGAGATAGATCTGATCAATGAATCAGTTGATCCAGGTCACAAAACAGGTCTGAATGAACTGATTCAGTTGTCAAGTTCAGTTCAGTGAGTAAAGGCATGAATTTCAGTCTGTTCTTTTACACAACACAAGTGAAAAAATTATTACAGGATTTTCATTTTTGTGTGAACTATCCCTTTTACTGGTGATGCTCCTCGGATTAACTGATCTCTTAACTAACTGACTGGCACAGATTCCAGTGCTGTTTGGGATCATTATGTAGATAGCACAGGTGGGACTGAAGCAATTGGACAAAAAAACAGCAAGAGCAGATTTACTCAGCTGGGCACATGAGCTCACTCGAATTTAATCTCGCTGTTTTTGCTCTCCATTTGTGTGTTTTGTTTATTTGGGATATCTGATTGAAGGCAGACTACTTCTATTATGAACACATATTAGGTCTGTAGCCACGCAAGCATGTATATGAAATTAATAAAAAAAATTGTCACAAAGCTGAGTATTGAGCTCAATGCAGCATTGTCTCAGCATTATAATAATAACACTTATGCTGTCTAACATCCTGTTTTGCTAAGTGCTCAGATTGAATCAAAGCTTGAAATATGTGATAATGAATACCCAAATGTCATGATAACAGAGGGCAGTGAAGTGGCAAGCTTTTCTGTTCTTTTTCTTGCTGATTTGAGCGTGAACACTCTTCAGCATTAAGTGACATCATTTAGATGCTCAGTTGGCTAACTTTGGACTGAGGAAGTGACAAATTTATCAAAAACATCTTTGAAAAAGACGTAAGTGCTATATCAATCAACACTTTTTATATCAGAAGAGTAAAATGCTGTTAATATTGTAGCCAATAAACTGCATGTTTTAACCTCCATGAATGGCCAGTGGACGTTCTTGTATTTGATCCTCCAAAGTTTGTTCAGATAAATGGCACGCACACGCGCAGAAACTCTCCAGGGGCCAAGTATTCTATCTAACCCCTCTTGGGAGAGTTCATTGTGGTAAGGCATGGATTGTCAAAAACAATTATCTCGTCCCAACTTTCATTCTTCCTTCTAATTTAAGCTGATAAGCATCTCCTCGTAAATTAGTGTCCAGCCACAGGGCCGTCTCAGTCTCCTGAGATAACGGTATGGCAAACTGTGCATTGTGAAGTGAACACCTAGACTCCCAAGAGGAGATAGACAGAGAGAGATTGAGAGAGACTGACTAATAATAGCCCTAGAACAGGGTTAGCATTTAGCAGGGCAGTGACCCCAGCTCTCCGACTTCACAATCAATAGTAATTTACTGTCACTCAGAGTCTGGGGACATGGCTCAGGCCAAGCAGCATTAGAGAATGTTTTCAGACTCTCTTCTCCGCGCTGGGCTGTTCAAACCAAGGAGGCCTATGTTACTTGGAGAGAGCTATACTGTACAATAATGCTCCTGTTCAATTCCATGCCTCTTGCTCAGCTGGTGAAGGACCACCTGGAACTATGTGATTTGATGTCTGCGAGAGAATATGAACAGTGTGCATTTACTGCTAAATTGCAATATATGGACCCTTTTCACATTTCCGGGGTTCTCAGAAACAGCAGTCATCATAGCTGGGTAAATGTCTATAGTGGTGAACGGAAGCTACACTTTTTGCATTTCCATTTTGCTCCAATAGCAAAAGAAAAAAAATCCATTATAGTGTTTCTATGACTTTACAAAAGACGGAAAAAATTGAGAGATTTGATTCAGAGAATCTATTGCTGTCACTCCTCAGTCCGAGGTATTAAAACACACACGCATGTTACCCTAATTCTCTGCATTTAATACTACGGTAATTACTAACACAAAGCATATTTGTTATTCAATTAAATATGCATTAACAATTGTAGATTTGTGATTGTAATAACTGAAACTGTGCCTCACAGGTCAATGAAAAAGTTAATTTCGAGATTACTTTAGTATGTACAGCATAAGCAAAATATTAAGGAGAATAATGGAAATGTTTACTAAATTATTAGCATAAAATCTGGAAAAAAAAATCAGACAAATGGAGCCCATTTTCCCATTTTGGTGAAGGTGAACCTCCTAACAGAAAATTATCAAGCCCTCATATCTGATTTAGTGAAAAGAATATAAAGATAACGTATTAAACATACAATGTTATTATATAAATTTAAAAATAAATAATTTAATTTAAACTGATAGAGACTTTAAATTAATGACAATTAAATTTGGCATCTGCATTGTTTTATTATATCAAGATAACAGCATATACTAGAATCAACTGATTTAGCTTTAGGTTATGATTATACTGAAGAATTTGAAATGCCTCCTAATTACATGAAATATAAATACATGCATCTAAACTAATCTACCTCATCAATTCCAATTAAATAATGACTCCATGAAGTATAATAATTCTTAATTTATAACTTCTTTTAATTTATAACTTCTACTTCAATTCTGAGAGGGTCATCTTACCCCGATGGCACAGAATAGATATTTTAAGCTCAAAACTGTTTAGATTAAATACATTACACAAATTTTGGCAGATAAATAAATAAATAAATATATAAATTTGTAAAATATGTTTTACAGAAATTACATGTTTTTAAAAAAGTTACATTTAGTTGCGTCTATGGTAAAGAGAAAAATTAAAGTTGGAGGCCCCAATATGTTATTTACAAAATTGCACTGAATTGAGAAAGATTTGTTTTTGGGACCAGACAATGCTAACCGGACATTCTAACCAGCCGAACCCTAACCTTCTATAAAAAAAACAGCCAAGATCCACATTCATCAGCTATATACTGTAAGAAAGAGGAATGAGTGTAAAGAATATTGATTAAAGTGTTCGCTTGACTGACCAGCGCCCAGCAGACTGTGTGTCTATGCAGTAAACCAGGTTAATTGTACTTTATACCTAAATGTGTACATCAAGAAGCTGGTGGCAAAAATCAATAACAACATCATGTAGATAATAAGCAGAATACTTTGAGTTTCTCAGTGCGTGAGTGAAAGAGTGAGTCAATCAATGAACGGATGAATGAATGACGAAAGATGTTTTTTGAAGAGAAGTTTACACACAATAACAGCGGTTTAATGTGAATCAGGTAGAAATGCACTCTTTCAGTGAAGCACTTTGCTAGAAATCTGTTTTGTGCGGATGGAATGATCAAAGAAATAGGAGCAATGGACCAGACACTCAGTCGCCACTATAGCAGCACACCCTTGTGAATGCTGGCACAAAACATCACAGAACAGTGGTACATTGATCCTCACTTACAGAGAGAGAGAGAGAGAGGGAGGCAGGGAGAGGGAGAGCGACGGTTCAAAAAGAGTTATGAATAAATGCACTAAGGAGAGAAATAGACTTAATAAGTTCTTTTGAACACCTGGTTCGAAAGGGGCAAGGGGCCTTGTGCACTTGCTTTGCGCCCAGAATGCCTCTTCAGCCAGACACGAACCAAATGAACTCAAACGACAGCGGTGTACACAACAGTTTATGGAAATCACGCATTTTGCACATGTATTCCCTTCTATTCTGTGGGGGCAGTTGCTTTCGCTTTGTGTAAGCAAAACTGACATCCTTTATGAAAGATTTATGAGGCTAAGATGCAAACGACACAGCACAGCATCTCCAGGGAAACAAAACCTCCATCTGCGAGTAAAGTCACCTGTTTGCAGGTACGCCCGGGCCATGCTTGAAATTTTACCTGTGAAAACCATTCAGCGTGGTGGCGAGACGACAGCTGGACCCTTTTCTTGAGGAAAAGTAATTGAATGTCTTAATGCAAAAAACACTGTTATTTTCAAAGATAGATTAAATTACCTTTGGAGTTTAGTGAGGAAAAAAAATTTAAGATTAAAAGAAAGAAAACAGAAAAATGGCCTGAGGCTATATAAAAAATAATTGGGAACATGTTCTTTGATGCATACAGAGTATTGAAGGAATCATTTATATTTTGCACACAAGCTAACTTTCTATGGATAAACATTGTCATTTGAAATGAGCATGTGAATGTGGATAATTTGTTTTTAGACATGTTGCCAAATCGAGGGCAAAACTTTAAGGTGACTGAAGTTTAGTTCTGCTCAGTGGATCAAATAAAACAGCTGTTTGTAACCGTCCTCACACTGGCACTGAAGGACGATTAAACAGTTTTAAAGTATTTATATTTTAAGCTTAAAGGCACATTCACCCAAAAATAATTTTTTTTTTTTTTTTGGTGAACAGATTTATTGTACCGTAGGGGAGGACATTTCCAAAATCAAGGGGCAAAAAAATACTTTAAAGCAACGAACCACAAGTGACTAGGACTTTCTTCTGTTTTTTGTTTTTTTTCATACAATGAAATTCAAAGGGGAGCAGAGTTGTTTTTGAACCCACTGACTTTCATTGCATGTACAAAATATCTTCTTTTATGTTCCACAGAAAAAAAGAAAGTCATAGATGTTTGAAACTGAATTTTTCATTCTTAATGAACTGTCCCTTTAAGTGACCAATGCACTCATAATTAAGCATTAGAAATATAGCAAAAAAGCAAAAACAGCTGATACTGCATACTACTAACTTAATACCCTAATTTGTGTAAGGGTGGGAGTATATACACAGTTAGCACAGTTTAATATAACCAGCCTGACCTGTATTACAGTCTAAACCCCAAAACAAACAGTTCCCTTTGTAAACAGCACTCAGTCTCCCAATGAGCATGTATAAGAATGAAGGAATAGCTACAAAGATTTGCTGAATTCTGTTCCTAGAGAGTCTCTTTCAACTGCATCTCCCCATAGGCTCTGACTTAAAACAAAGAGAGCTTTGTTAGGTCGGGCAAGTTGTGTGCACACACGCACACACATATACACCACCCCTCCCTGTTTCACAGGCACCCTCTCACCACCTATAGCCTTAAGACCCGCAAGACAATCCCATCCTCAAGTTCAAAGGGAGGTTGCACTTGTAGCTCTCATAACATTTTCTTCTCAGGACTTCCAAAAACAACAGCGCTTTTCAGCTACTTCTCAATCAGGACTTTGCATTCGGAAAACGTTGTTGCTCTTCATGAACTTGCTGTGGGGGGGGGGGGGGGGGGGGGGGGGTTCGTGATCATTAAACTGTCATTTATTCCTGTGATGGCAAAAGCTGAATTCCATTAAAAGTCTGAGTATTCAAGTCCCGTGATCCTTCAGAATCATTCTAATAGGCTATTTTGCTGCTTTCATAAAATTTCTTATTATCAATGTTTGAAACGTTGGCTTCTCAGCATTATTTTGAAATAGAAATCCATTATAACTGGCTTTACTTGTCACTTTTGTTCAATTTCGTGCATTTTTGCGAATCAGTTTAATTTCTATCCCTGACCCCAAACGTTTGAACGGTAGGGTATATGCTAGTGAACTCCAAATTGTTGACTAAATTTGCTTTTAGCAACAAGTAGAGGAGTCAAGCTGTGCTGCCTGATGCAAGTCAAACATGGCTATGGAAAAAAGTAGGGCTGCTGAGCAGGGCTGAATAGTAGATTGGCATGTTGTGGAATAGAGAGATAGTGGAACAGTTGGATACACACGGCATGATTAAAACTAATCAGTATGGAAAGAATTCAAGCCGCGTTTTTTTATTTTTTTTTATTAATACTTCTATGAGCAAGCATTCAAAGTGACGTAAAGATGTCAAAAAAATTATATTTCAAATAAATTCAATTCTTTTGAACTTTCTATTCATCAATGAATCCTAAAAATAAGACATTTAATAATAAAGGAATAATAAGAAATGTTTCTTGAGCACAAGATCAGCATATTAGAATGATTTCTGAAGGATCATGTGACTCTGAAGACTGGAGAAATGATGCTGAAAATTCAGTGTTTGCATCAAAAGAATAAATTACATTTAAAAAAATCATAATCCCAAATTTAAAAATTCTTATATTATGTGTGTGTATATGTTAAAAAACAAACAGTACACAATACATTTTCATTTATTTAATAATTTTACTGTTTTTATTGTATTTTTTATCTAATAAATGCAGCTTTGGTGAGCAAAAGAAGACTTCTTTCAGAAACATAAAAAAAAAAAATCTTTCTGACCCCAAACATTTGAACATTACTGTAAGTCATTCTGTCATTTAATTCAAAAATAAATTTGTTCTCAAAATAAACATGCCGATCTTTTAATGATGAAAATAGCTGGATTTGTTTAAATATAGCCCAAACCCTGTCCTAGTTCTTGTTAAAGAAAGGTTCAGTTTAATAGCTGGTATAATGGTTCACATACACATTTTACGTAACCAGCTGATGATGCCGTATACACCATCCTGTCCCTTCAGTACCCGCATCATAAAACGTTTGTGAATTGCTTTGCCACAACAATCTCTAAATACAACTGATGCA
This sequence comes from Sinocyclocheilus anophthalmus, assembly GCA_018155175.1. Classification (NCBI taxonomy): domain Eukaryota; kingdom Metazoa; phylum Chordata; class Actinopteri; order Cypriniformes; family Cyprinidae; genus Sinocyclocheilus; species Sinocyclocheilus anophthalmus. Next base: position 28,177 of record JADLZN010002957.1, read on the forward strand.
AGTGGAATGAATTCATACATGTGTTTCAAAAGACAATATATTGTATGCTTAATCGTCCTCTGATTTGCTAGAAGTGTTAGAATTTGAAATTAAATAAAATGAAATTGAATTCTGATTGTACATAATTGCCAGTCTTTTGAAGTTCTTTTAAAGGTTAGTGTATTCTTATAATATGCCTTTTTTTTTTTAGCATTGGGAGAGAAAATGTTTAGCATACGTAATGTTCCAAAGCCTAGTAGCTGCTACGTTGTATCCTAAAGAGAAAGATAACCTATCGAAATTCCCTACATAGCACAACCTGAGTCGCAGAATTTATTCATAGATTTGACCTTATCAATCGCTAGCTAACGATTAGCTTCATAGGCAACAAAGTGGAGCAACTTTGCTGAAATGACCTAATGTGCACACAAATAGATACACAGAAATATATACAAAATAAATATTAAATATTCCATGGGTTGGGGTTCACAGCATGCCATAGAAGAACCATTTTGAGTTCCATAAAGAACCTTTCACTGATGAGAACCTTGTATGATTTTTAACTGAGCTTGGAACATTGCATTCTGGGATTGTCTCTCCATGAAGGATACATGCAGTGCTGCCAAGAATTTTTAGACTTAACCCAGAATTATTTTTAAAAATGTCTGGTTATGTATACAAATGTAATCAAAAATGACTTTCTGATTAAAAACTATTTTGAACTCTGCAGTTACCTGCTTGTCTTTGAAGATGCAGTAATGGCACAAACGTCTCGTTATTATTAACCATGGTTCCCTTTCGTGGAACTTCGAACTGTGTCCTCTAGGGTCGCTATGGGGAACGCCTCGTCGTGACCCTTGTCTGAAGCATACATTGAAAAAACACCAACTCGTTGGCCGGCGACAGCCATGACGTCACTACCGGTGCGACTACAGTATAAATCGGTGCCGGGAGCTACACATCATTCACTTCTTCGTCTGAAGCTTGCGTCCGCAGCATGGCAAAACCTAGAGGACGCAGTGTCTTCGTTCCCTACTCAGAACCATGGTTACATAAGTAACCTGAGACGTTCCCTTTCATGGGACCTTCGAACTGCGTCCTCTAGGGGTCGATATGGGGAACGGTATACCCACACCACCATGCTGAGGGAGTGCAAGCCAGAACCATGGTGAGCACTAAGTACCAACTCTACTATATTGCTATGGGAGTTGCCCCTGGGACGTTAGACGGCTGTCAGTGACGTTATTCCCTACGGCCAAAGGCCTAGGCTACATACCCCAAAATACTTACCTGTTAGGGCCAGACTCATGTGCCCGGGTTAGAGCTCAAGGCTTGGAATCAGAAATTGATTCCTTTAAAGGAATACGACCAAGAGCCTAGAATCATACGAGTCTTGGCCTGTCACACAGGGGCTACAGCACGTTTGTCCTTTGCATGTGGTGAAGGATCTGTCTCAACAGATCCTTAGTAGCACCCTGTTAAGTAGGTATCCAGAGGAGACATAGGAGGAGTGGTGCCCAAGGCAGAACCGGGTTTTTAAACCACTCAAAAAGAGCACGAAGTCTGCTCGTAGCTCTTACCGTACAAGATTTTAGAAAGTGGCAAAGCATAACGTGCACACTTACCACTTATGTGGATTTTAGAAAGTGGGCAAAGCATAACGTGCGCACTTACCAGCTATGTGGATTTTAGAAAAGTGGGCAAAGCATAACGTGCACTACACTTGCATACCGTTCTAGGGGTTCTCGTGGCACCCTGAAAAGGCAGCCTATAGATAAAAATAGCTTATCCCCAGACGCTATATCTACGGCTATAATGCTGGAGTGGATAGCAGTAAATCCGTAGCTGAGGGAGAAAACATCCAGCTCTCAAACGAGAGGGAGATCAACCTACAGCATGTTCCCATGGTGGAACAGCTAGCAGTTATTCAACTGAGGGCAACCCAAAAAAAAACAAACCCAGCTCTCAACGAGAGGGAGCTCAACCTTCAGCATGTTCCAATGGTGGAACATCTAGCAATAATTTACTTAGCTGTGGGGCAACACACCCAGTTCTCAGTCGAGAAAGGGGCTCGACCTACAGCACGTTCCATTGCTGGAACGCTAGCAGTAGTTTACCTAGGCTGAGGGAGCACAACCCAGCTCTCAACGAGCGGGGGCTCGACCTGCAGCATGATTGAAAATCAGAGGGTAGCATACTGCCGTCTATCCCGACTCTCATTCCTGGTAACCCTTTGATAAAAGGGGAGCAGTGTCTCAATACTACCACGAGGACAGCCCATGGAGCGAGGAATCTAACTCCTCAGAGAGGATTAACGCTCGAAAGAAACATCATACTCACAATAACCCTCAATTGTGAGGGGGGTGATGCTTCAAGGGGATATCCTGGTGATCGGGAAAAACCCCTCAGGTCGACCCAGATACGGTAGACCAGTCAGTGTAGCATGAAAGCGTAAACCCCAGCCCGTACGTCCAGGAATTTTTTGCAGTGACACCGGGGGCCTGATAATCACAAAAACTCCCGCACAAGCCTGTGTTATGGCCGCATGATCCAGGAAGTATTAAACCGAAACCTTACTTACCTTCTGGACATATCTCGACTAGTGAAATAAACACTGCAAGTCGAGCTCCCGGTTTCTGAACCCAGCACGGGAAATACTGCAAAGAAACTAGCAGAAAGGTTAACTACCAGCTCATTAGATACACACATATATTATAAATTATATTTATACATGGATCGTACTCACCCACCACGGCTCCCGCGTTGGAGCTCTGTCCAGAAAAGCCTCTAGACCGGACCTTCAGTAAAGTGGTTACTATGATTAACCATAGAACCAAACAAAACATCATAGGTCCAGAAGGAGACTGTTATGCAGGAGATATGGTGGTTACAGGGGAATTTAGGAAGGGGAAGATAAGGGCAGATGTAAGACCCCCGATGGAAATGAGTAGATACTCAAGTATCACTTTGATCTGGACGAAAGCGATGACGCCTTGTCTGGATCACATACCTCAGGTCCTGCCTACCTCCCTTCGCCCCACGATACTTCCTACCCCTACCCGCAGGCGGAGGAGTAGCGCGAGTCGCGACACTAGCCTTCTGGGCTCGTCTCTGATCCTCAAATCGAGAAACGGGCCAGGACACCTGGGTTGTTCGGGCTCAGACCTGGACCTTCGTGGAATGAAGTTTTGGAGGCCGCTGAGCGCGCCTTCGCCTCCCTGAACTTTTCGACGACTGTCTCAACGTATGTACCAAAAAGTTCAGAGGGCGAACCGGGGCATCGAGAAGAAAACCCCTTTCTTTCTTCCCGATGTCTGCCAGGTTTACCCACATCTGCCTCTCCGTTACTACCATCGCCGCCATAGATCTGCCTATGGCAGAGGCAGCCTGCTTAGTAGCACGAAGAGCAAGATCCGTGGTGCGGCGCAAGTCAGCCATCTCATCAGAAGAAAGGCCCTAGTCTTTATCCAGGTCTTTCAGCAGATCAGCCTTGTATGCTTGGAGCACCGCCATCGTGTGCAGTGCAGCAACAGCCTGACCTGCTGCTGCGTATGCCTTTCCATTCATTTTTAGATGGTAAGCTTGCGAGGCATGGATGGCAGAGGGAGTTTTGAGAGAATGTGTCTCTCCCATCGAGAGATAGCTCGCTACGTCTCTTCGTACAGTGGGCATTCCCCCGGGCGCTTCCCCTCCCTCAAACAATTGAGCCGTTTTCGCGCACCGCCTCGATATTCGCATAACTAGTATGCTGAAACCGATAAATGCGTGAGGAAAACAGCCCCTTCCATTCCTTTTTGATCTCAGTATGGAGATCAGGAAGGAACGGAAGACTCACCTGAGCTGGAGGGTTATGGCCAGAAAGATAACGTTCGTCGAGACGACCGCGCGACGCCACTTCCTTAGTCCGCTTCCAAGGCAAATCAAGCCTTGCCGTAGCGCGATCCATAACCTCTAAGATCTCATCATACGCAGGGCAGGAGGATTGAGAAGGCTCAGCCTCAGCTTCTTCGCTCTCATCATCCATTTCCTGCTCTTCCTGGGCTGAACCCAGCAGAGCACTGGCCCCTGGATCAGATGATGTTAAAGAGAGAACACCATCCTCCAGTGGCTGTCTCTCGCCCCCCACATCGATGCGCGGAAGAGGGGAACCCCCCCCTCAGCCTCATCGGCTAGGTCCACCTGAGACCCCCACGAGCTCACTCTCCTCCGTGCCTCAGCAGCAGCGGATCCTGAACCGTGGGAAGCAGATGGCTGCCCCTCTTTACTCAAAAAGAGAGACAAATGAGAACGAGTTTTTTTTTGGAAAAAACACTCGCAGTGCACGCTGATTGTCCCCTTGGAGGCATCGCGTGCGTGCTCTTCGCCTAAACAAACAACACATAGATTGTGTGTCATCTGGTGTCAAATAGCGCTGACACGGATGCACACACCTTCTAAATGCTCTACTAGTGCTCGCCATAATAAAATAGATAGCTCTTACTTTTTCCTTGAAAATGCACGCTTCAAACAGAACAGTCCATGAAGACGAAGAAGAGGGTGATGTGTAGCTCCCGGCACCGATTTATACTGTAGTCGCACCGGTAGTGACGTCATGGCTGTCGCCGGCCAACGAGTTGGTGTTTTTTCAATGTATGCTTCAGACACGGGTCACGACGAGGCGTTCCCCATAGCGACCCCTAGAGGACGCAGTTCGAAGTTCCCATGAAAGGGAACTGATGCAACATGAGCTGACCTGAACATGTTGAACTTACAATGTTCAGTAGCTGCATTGTAAACTTAATTTCTATTGAAATACCTGTAAGTGAGGAACTAATAGCCCAATATTTTATAATTAAACATGTTTATGCTTATATAACAAAAATCTCTATGCCATGCCAACAGAGTGATTGCTGGCCCCTGCCACCTATGTGAAAAATTCCTGCCTCCGTCAGCGCCTGTGACACCATATTAAACACACGCCGAGCGCTCCATCCTCTCACAAGACAGACCTTAGTCCTCCACTATCCTGTTTTTCACTCCGTCTTTCCACAATAGAGACTTGCTTAGTTCTGTTTTAAACCCCGTTCTTTCTTCTTCAATGTCAAGCACATACTTGTAAAATATGACAAATTTGTCACTGAATATCGACTGCACCTCTTGCGAGTGCCATCATTTAGAAGGTCATAAGCATTTTTCACAGACTGTTTTCATAGATTTGTGTTCAGCAATAGTAATTTCTCATGAGTCAAATGAATGACCAAGAAACATCCAAAGATGGGCGAAAAAATCCCAGACGAATGTAAAAGCAGAATGAGATAAATTATCCTCATCATGTTCTCCCATTTTAATGAAACGTTTCCACAGTGCTGTGGAAACCACCATCATTTAAAATCCATTATCAGAGAGAGATGGGGATGTGGCCACCATTATACCAACATTAATTGCACCATGTGGCCATTACTCTTGTAACCTTTGACCTATAAAATGTCTATTGGAGCCAAGTGACGTAAAGCCATTTGGGTCAAAAATGAATTTTCAGGATGGCCCTCATTCCATTAAAAAAAAAAAAAAAAAAAAAAAATTTCGCTTCAACCTCAGATCGGCATTTGCCATTTTGCCGTATCAAGTTTTCTTTGAAGTCCAGGGACACAGACAGGTCAAAGCAGACAGTAATAGTAGCCAGGATAAGGTCGCTGTTAATAAAATATCTCCTCTCTCTCATTTACTCTCCCTCTGAGTTTAGATCTAATTTACTCCATTCGACACATGCTGCTGAGTCGACTGAACTCACTCGCTGTCTATTCCTTCACTCTTCACTTCTCTTGGCCCAGTTCACCGCCCCACACACACACAAACACCAAAATATCGAATTAAGGCATCGCCATGCATCACAGACCACTTTGAGAGGCAGACGCGCACACACAAACACACACCGCCAC
>JADLZN010002958.1:0-107500 GCA_018155175.1 Sinocyclocheilus anophthalmus
AGCATTTGTGCGAGTGCATATAATTGTTGTCGTGCGACCTGTTTTAATTTCTCTAAAAATGTTCAGAGTATGTGCCTTCTGAGTGTTGATACAGGTGTTGTGACCTGTCTGCCGTTCTATGAAATGTTAGGCTACATAACCAATTAAACTTAATCTTTACATTCTTAACTTTAATGCAGATTTTAGACTGGTTAATATTAGCTGTCAATCACCCAGTCACTGCTTTCCGCTGTCAGGTGACAGGCTAACTACCACGGGGGATGTAAAGGGCTGAAGAAGAGAGAAAATTAAAAGAACATTGACAGATTTCTTTTGTAAACCACCTTAAGTTACAAATAATGGTGCTGGTGATTGCGATCATGTGGTGAATGTTGGTCCACCAGCCGAATAGAAGGTGTACAGTTTTCAGAGAGAGTGGTTGAAAGACTTCTAGCCTCTGCTATTAAATGTGTTTCTATGCCCTGTGGTTTCACTGTAAACCGTGGGTACGGAAGTATTGCAGTAACAGCGTTATCGGCCACCGAATCTACACATTTCGTAATTGTTGTTTTACGATGTGTGGTTTGACATTATCGAGTATATTGCAAAATCAAATCCAAACGAAACACACCTACAGAGAGGGCACGCATACATGATGTGAAGTCTATTAGGTTAGATTAGTGCGCGTGTTCATTTAGAGTTCTTTCACGGCATGAAAATTCAAGATATGGGGCCTTTATGTCATTTCATATCGTCAGGGGTAGGCCCAATTCCTACAGAGTTTAGCTCCAACCCTGAAAAAAACTCACTTGCCTGTAGCCTTAGTAATCCTGAAGACATTGTTTAGCTTGTTCAGGTGTGTTTGATTATGGTTAGAGCTAAACTCTGCAGGACAGCGGCACTCCGACGTTGATATTGTATCAATATCACAAGAAGAGTGCTGTTTCCTCCAAAAATCAGCCTGATTACAAATGTGATATTGATTTTATACAACTGTTTAGTTAAAAATTAGTTAATATTAAGAGACTTACGTTTTACACACTGTGTTTTCTGAAGTCCACAGTCAACGCAGCCATCTACCATGAAATTTTAGAGCACTTCATGCTTCCTTCTGCTGACAACCTTTATGGAGATGCTGATTTCATTTTCCAGCAGGACTTGGCACCTGCCCACACGGCCAAAGGTACCAAAAGCTGGTTCAATGATCATGGTTTTACTGTGCTTGATTGGCCAGCAAACTCTCCTGACCTGAACCCCATAGAGAATCTATGGGGAATTGTCAAGAGAAAAATTAGAAACAAGAGACCAAAAAAATGCAGACGAGCTGAAGGCCACTGCCAAAGAAACATGGGCTTCCATACCACCTCAGCAGTGCCACAGGCTGATTGTCTCCATGCCACGCCGCACTGATGCAGTAATTCATGCAAAAGGAGGCCCAACCAAGTATTGAGTACATGTACAGTATTTTACTTTCCAGAAGGCCAACAATTCATAAAAAATGTTTTTTTATTGGTCTTATTGAAGTATTCTAATTTGTTTGAGATAGTGAATTGGTGGGTTTTTAAATGTGAGCCAAAATCATCACAATTAAAAAAGAACCAAGACTAAACTACTTCAGTCTGTGTGCATTGGATTGATTTAATACACAAGTTTCAACAATTCAACAATTTGAGTTGAATTACTGAAATAAGTGAACTTTCCCACGACATTCTAATTTATTGAGATGCACCTGTATGTGCCTCCTCCTTTGAGATGTTACAAATGTCAAAAATATGGACATATTGCAGCTGGATGTAAAGGAAAACAAAAGTGTGGAAAGTGTGGAGGGGAGCATGAGTATGGGAAATGTGAGGATGGGACAGAGATTAAATGTGCTAATTGTGGAGGTGCACATATGGTGACATATGGGGTGTGTGAAGTGAGGAAAAGGGCAGTAGAAATACAGCAAATAAGAGTTAACAAGGACATATCCTATGCAGACGCAGTAAAGGTGGTTCAGAAGGAGAAAAGAGTGGAGAAGAAAGGGAAAGAAATGGAAAAGGAACATTCAAATGAACAGGTTATGACAAAAAGTCAGATAGAAGAGGGAGATATGTTACTTGTAAAAAATAAGGATTTTGTGTATTTCATGGCTGAAGTGATTAATTGCACGTTCCAAGCAAAGGGGAGGTCTGAGAAAATTTAAATATTTGTAAAAAGTGCAGCAAGATATTTAAATATTCAAGGAATATCTGGGAGGGGGGTACAAGAAGAGCTTAAAAAACAGGAACACATAAGCAAAGAATCATGGTCACAAGATTCATTCTAATCATGTTAGTTCTCCAGTGGAATGCAAGGAGTTTATTGTCGAATGTCCAAGAGTTTAAAGGATTTATTGAGGGGTTAGAAAATAAACCTGATATAATATGTGTTGAAGATACATGGCTTAAACCTAATTTAGATTTTGTGATTCAAGGATATGTATGTATAAGAAGGGATAGAGAAAGGGGTAATGGGGGAGGATGTGCTACTTTTGTTAGGCAAAGTATTTCATATAGAGAAATAGAAAAAGGGAAAGAGCTGGAGTATGTAGTTGTGGAAGTTTGGTTAGGGGATGGTAGGATGGTCATTGTGAATTTTTATAATCCAGGTCAGAGGTTGGAAATGGAAAAATTGGAGGCAATAAAGGGATTAGATAGTAGAAGGATTATTTGGTATGGTGACTTTAATGCTCATAGTACTCTTTGGGGAGGGGAAAGGACTGATAGGAATGGTTTGATAGTGGAAGATTTGATGGATGCTGTGGGACTTGTGTGTTTAAATGGTGGGAGTTTTACGAGGATAAATCATTATACAGATACAGACAAGTTTAGACTTGACATTAGTGTCACAGTCATTGGCAGGTATTTGTTTGTGGGAAGTCATGAATCAAACAACTGTTGGAAGTGATCATTACCCTATTGTTTGTAAAGTAGGTAGCAGAAGCAGGGTGGAATTGGAAGATATATCAGAAAGGTTGGTATTTGGAAAGGCACAGTGGGATAAATTTGCAGAGGTAAGTGAAGAAAATTAAAAAAATATATAAAAAGAGAGCAGGATATAGAATTTTTTAATGAAAATGTGAGAGAGGCAATAATTGGGGCTGCCAATCAGACAATTATAAGAAAAGGTGGTATGAAAAGACTGAAGTTAGTTCCGTGGTGGAACGATGAGTGTAGTGACGTAATAAGGAAACGCAATAAGGCTTTTAAAGTATTAAAAAAACACTCACAATTTCCAGCATTTCATAGAATATAAAAATGCAAGCAGTGGTTCGAAAGACTATTAAACAAACTAAAAGAAAATATTGGAAAACATTTTGTGACTCAATAGGAAGAAGCACAACAATTAATCAAGTTTGGGGAATGATAAAGAAAATGAGTGGAATAAGACGAGAGGGGGGATACCCAGTATTGGGAAATGGAGGGGTGGTGGCTAGCAATGATATAGAGAAAGCAGACATGTTAGCTAAAGCATTGGTTGAGGTTCACAGTTCTGGAAATATATTAGAAGAGGGGAAAAAGGGGAAGACAAAAAACAAGTGACGCAAATAAAGAATTGTTGGAAAGAGAAGAAGAGAGGGATGATGTTATTAACTCTCCCTTCGTGTTAGGGGAGCTGAAAAGGGCCATTAGTAAATCAGGACTTACTGCACCAGGAAAAGATCAAATCTGCTATACCATGTTGGACCATATGTCAGATATAGCGTTAGAGGTTATTTTACATTTATATAACAAGATTTGGCAGGAAGGGAAATTACCAGGAATTGGAAAAAAGCAGTTATAGTACCCATTAGGAAAACAGAAAAAGAACCCACCAATCCATATAACTATAGACCAATAGCATTGACATCTCACATGTGTAAAATAATGGAATGTATGATCACAGAAAGATTATATTATTTGGAAACAAGGAACCTCAGATCAAATTATCAAAGTGGATTTAGAAGAGGTAGGGGAACAATGGATCCTATAGTATGCTTAGAGTCAGAGGTGAGGAAGGCACAAGTGAATAAAGAGGTAGTGGTAGCAGTATATTTTGATGTGGAAAAAGCCTATGATTTACTATGGAAAGAGGGATTATTAATTAAAATGAAAAGATTAGGAATATCAGGGAAAATGTTCAGATGGGTGAAAGAATTTTTGAATTTTTGAATGGACGCTCGATAGAGGTGAGAGTGGGAAAAACTTTTTCAGCAAGTTTTTTGGTGGATAATGGAACGCCACAAGGAAGCGTTATAAGTCCTCTGTTGTTTTCAATAATTATTGATGATGTATATAATAATATTGGGCAAGGTATACTGTTGGGAAATCTTTGTTTGCAGATGATGAGGCAATGTGGAAAAGAGGTAGAAATGTTGAATATGTTGTGAAACAGTTGCAGGAAACAATCAAAAGAGGGGAGCAGTGGTCTTTGGAATGGGGATTTAAATTTTCTGTTGAAAAAACAAAAACACTCTTCTTTACAAGGAAAAAAATTGGAGCAGAGGTCAAGCTATTTACAGTGGGTACGGAAAGTATTCAGACCCCCTTAAATTTTTCAGTCTTTGTTATATTGCAGCCATTTGCTAAAATCATTTAAGTTTTTTTTTTTTTTTTCCTCATTAATGTACACACAGCACCCTTATTATATTGACAGAAAAACACAGAATTGGTGACATTTTTGCAGATTTATTAAAAAAAAAAACTGAAATATCACATTGTCCTAAATATTCAGACCCTTTGCTGTAACACTCACATATTTAACTCAGGTGCTGTCCATTTCTTCTTATCATCCTTGAGAGGTCACACCTTCATTGAGTCCAGCGTGTTTGATTATAACTGATGGACTTGATTTAGGAAAGCCACACACCTGTCTATATAAAACCTTACAGCTCACAGTGCATGTCAGAGCAAATGAGAATCATGAGGTCAAAGAAAGTGCCTGAAGAGCTCAGAGACAGAATTGGGGCAATGCACAGGTCTGGCCAAGGTTCCAAAAAATTTCTGCTGCACTTAAGGTTCCTAAGAGGACAGTGGCCTCCATAATCCTTAAATGGAAGACGTTTTGGATGACCAGAACCCTTCCTAGAGCTGGCCCGTCGAGTTATCGGGGGAGAAGAGCTTTGGTGAGAGAGGTAAAGAAGAATCCAAAGATCACTGTGGCTGTGCTCCAGAGATGCAGTCGGGAGATGGAGAAAGTTGTAGAAAGTCAACCATTCACTGCAGCCCTCCACCAGTCGGGGTTTAATGGCAGAGTGGCCCGACGGAAGCCTCCCCTCAGTGCAAGACACATGAAAAAACACCCGAAGGACTCCAATATGGTGAGAAATAAGATTATCTGGTCTGATGAAACCAAGATAGAACTTTTTGCCCTTAATTCTAAGCGGTATGTGTGGAAAAACCAGGCACTGCTCATCACCTGTCCAATACAGCCCCAACAGTGAAGCATGGTGGTGGCAGCATCATCATGCTGTGGGGGTGTTTTTCAGCGCAGGGACAGGACGACTGGTTGCAATAAAGGGAAAGATGAATGCGGCCAAGTAAAGGGATATCCTGGACAAAAACCTTCTCCACAGTGATCAGGACCTCAGACTGGGCCGAAGGTTACCTTCCAACAAGACAATGACCCTAAGCAGACAGCTAAAATAACGAAGGAGTGTTTTCACAACAACTCTGTGACTGTTCTTTTATGGCCCAGCCAGAGCCCTGACTTAACCCAATTGAGCATCTCTGGAGAGACCGAAAAATGGCTGTCCACCAACATTTACATCCAACCTGACAGAACTGGAGAGGATCTCCAAAAAAAGGGAAAAGGTAAAAAAAAAATTGCAGAGGATCCCCAAATCCAGGTGTGTAAAACTTGTTGCATCTTTCCCAAAAAAAAACTCATGGCTGTATTAGATCAAAAGGTGCTTCTACTAAATACTGAGCAAAAGGTCTGAATACTTAGGACCATGTGATTATTTTAGTTTTTCTTTTTTAATAAATCTCCAAAAATGTCAACAATTCTGTGTTTTTTCTGTCAATATGGGGTGCTGTGTGTACATTGAGGAAAAAAATAAACTTAAATGATTTTAGCAAATGGCTCAATATAACAAAGAGTGAAAAATTTAAGGGGGTCTGAATACTTTCCGTACCCACTGTATATGGCAAGGAGCTGGAAAGGATAGAATCATTCAAATTTTTAGGAGTGTGGTTCGATGCTAGGCTCACATGGAATGTACATATTGATAATGTCATAAACAAGTGTAAAAAGGTTTTAAATGTGATGAGATGTTTGGTGGGATCAGAGTGGGGAGCTGACAGGTCTTGTTTGTAAACTATATATATAGGTTTAATACGATCAGTTATGGATGTGTGGTATATGGGTCAGCATCTAAAACCTTGTTGAAAGATTGGATGTAATACAAGCACAAGCATTAAGGATATGTAGTGGGGCTTTTAAAACAACATCTGTGCCAGCGTTACAGGTAGAAATGGGGGAAATGCCATTGGAGCTAAGAAGACCGCAAATCATGACAACATACTGGGTGAATTTACAAGGACATAATAACCATCCTGCAATAAGTGCTATTGAACCATGCTGGGAACTGTAAAAGGCATAAATAGCGTTTGGTTTGGTGGGGGAGGGGGGGGGGGGGGGGGGGGGGTGGGGGGGGGGGTTGTAGGAAAAAGGGCAAGTGAATGCCGTATACTGGCGAGAATTTACTTACTCTCCCAACAGTAGTTCTGCCAACTATACCTCCTTGGTTTTTACCACAGCCAGAGATAGATTTTAGCCTCCTTGAACTGATGAGAGATGAATATGGGGGAAATTATAAGATCTTTAATTCATACATCAGAGGAAATTATTACGGTTATTTACAGATTTATACTGATGGTTCTAAAGATCCTAAAACAGGTAGAGCAGCAGCAGTAGTAATCCTTGAGTTTGATGTTGAGTGTGGAAAGAGAATTACCGATGATATATCTGTATATGCATGTGAAATGATGGCCATGATTATTGCTTTGCAATGGGTAGAGGAGGTCAGGCCAGAGAGAGTGGTAATTGCATCAGATTCATGTGCAGCATTAATGAGTTTAAAATTTTGCAACTCCAGGAGTAGAGAGGACTTATTGTATGAAATACTACAATCATTATTCAGAATTCTTCAAATACATTTGTCTGTTAGGTTTGTGTGGGTCCCTGCACATGTTGGAATTGATGGGAATGAAAAGGCAGATAAAGCAGCAAAATGTGCTTTGAAGAGTGGAAATAAGCATATAAATATTAGCAAGTCAGAAGCTAAGGTTGTGATAAATGGACAGATAAAAAAAGGGGTGGCAAAGTCAATGGAACAAAGAAACCAAAGGGAGATATCTGTTTAAAAATATTCCATTAGTTGGAAAGATAGGAACTGGAGGACGAAATAGGAAAGAGGGGAAGGTTATAACAAGAATAAGGAATGGTAACTGTACAAACGGCTTGCGTGCGTGGCCGTGGCTTTAAGACTTTTTGCCCTTTTAAGAGCTTGCCATCACCAGAGGAGGCTAAGCAATTAGTTGACAATCTGAGGGGGCTATTAGCTGAAGGAGGCTTTGAATTGAGGCAATAGGCCAGCAATATGCCAGTTGTCATTAACCATCTTCCACCTGAAGCCAGATCGGATGGGTTTGAACTCTGGCTAGCCCATGAAAAGACTGATGTCCAGGAGTCCACATTGGGCCTTAGTTGGAATTGCCCAGCAGATATCCTGACTTACCGTCACCGGCCCATCGATCATGGTGCTCCCACCATGAGGATTATTTATAAAGTTTTAGCAAGCCAGTACGACCCCTTAGGATATACCCTCCCATATACTATGAGGGCTAAGGTACTGGTCCAACAACTTTGGAACAAGCAGCACAGCTGGGATGATACCCAACTTCCCCAAGCCTTAGTCCAGAGCTGGAACAAATGGGAAAGTGAACTGCAGTTTCTTCACAAGATCAGTTTCCCAAGATCATATGTACCAGCTTCAGTAGATCAAACAAGATCTATTACAGACCTTCATGTGTTCAGTGATGCTTCAGAGAGTGCATATGGAGCAGTCGCCTACCTGCGCACTGAAGATCAGCTGGGTAAGATCCATCTGTCATTCGTACTGGCACGCTCTAGAGTAGCGCCAAAAAGAGTCCTGTCAATACCCCGCTTGGAGCTCTGTGCTGCGGTAATTGGTGCACAGCTAAAAACCCAGTTGCAGAAAGAGTTAACATTGCCACTTCGCCACGCAGTTCTCTGGACAGACTCCACTACAGTGCTGTCTTGGATTCAGTCAGAGTCTTGCCATTTCAAAATTTTCGTCGGTACCAGAGTGGCTGAAATCCACGAGCTTACCAACACCACCACCTGGCGTTACGTGGATTCAGTTCAAAATCCAGCAGACGACCTTACACGAGGAAAGACTCTAAAAGACCTTGCTAAGCCCAACAGATGGAGCCAAGGGCCCCCATTCCTGCTTCTTTCCTCAGAGAACTGGCCAACAAACCCTACAGAGTGCCCCGAGATCGACAAGTCTGAGCTCAAGAAATCTGCATTCTGTGGAGTTGTAGCTGTAGACCGACAATTTGGCAGTGAGTACAAGACCTGGAAAGAACTGGTGAAGGCCATTGCACAGGAGCTACATGGGGCATCTGGAGAATCAGGAGAACCTACAGCAAACACTTACCAAACAGCAGAGACATACATACTCCAGAAGGTGCAAAGTGAGAGTTTCCCTGGGGAATTACAACGGTTGAAATCAGGCAAGGCTCTTCAACATAATAGCCGCTTACTCACCTTAACTCCAGAATATGACACATCCACCAATCTAATCCGGGTTGGTGGTAGGTTAAGACATGCAGAGACCTTAAATCCCAACCTGAAACATCCAATCGTACTAGACTCTAGACATCCAGCTGTGAAATTACTTCTTCAAGATTTTGATGAAAGACTCTGCCATCCAGGCCCTGATCGGGTGTTTGCAGAAATAAGGAGACAGTTCTGGGTGCTAAGAGGAAGAGCGGCCATCCGCATCTTACAGCATGCCTGTACGGAATGTCAAAGACTGAGAGCCAACCCTTTCCCAAAATGGCAGACCTTCCTTTGGCACGCTTGCGCTTCTACAAGCCAGCCTTTCATTCAACCGGTATGGATTGCTTTGGCCCCTTTCTTGTTAAGATTGGTCGACGAGTAAAAAAGAGTTGGGGAATCCTCTACAAGTGTCTTACCACACGAGCCGTACACATAGACCTGCTGAACAGATTGGACACCGATTCCTTTCTGATGTCACTTCGGAGGTTTATTGCACGTAGAGGTTCCCCAGTAGAATTACTGTCGGACCAAGGAACAAATTTCCGAGGTGGGGAACGGGAACTGTGCGAAGCATTCCAGGCCATGTCACCTGATCTCCAGCGAAAACTCGCACCACAGAAGATAGCATTCCGTTTTAATCCTCCTGCAGCACCACACTTTGGGGGAGTTTGGGAGAGGGAGATAAGATCCATCAAGATGTCACAATCTGTGACTATTGGGGCCCAAACAGTACCGGAAGAGGTACTCAGGACTGTTCTAATCGAAGTGGAGAACATCCTTAATTCCAAACCCCTCGGGTATGTGTCTTGTAACGTGGCTGATCCCGATCCAATAACACCCAACCTTCTTCTCACGGGGCGGCTAGACAACTCCCTACCTATAGTCATATACCCTAAAGAAGAGGGCTTGAGTCGTTGCCGTTGGAGACACTCTCAAGTGTTAGCTGACCACTTCTGGTCCTCCTTTATCCGCCATTACCTTCCGAACTTGCAAGTCAGACAGAAATGGCACCATACATTCCCTAATATAACCACAGGCACGATAGTCATGATAATGGATCCCCAACAGCCCAGAGCACATTGGCCTATTGGGAAAGTAGTCCAGGTGCATCCCAGTCAAGACTCGCAAATGAGATCAGTGGATGTCCAAGTTCAAGGTAAGGTTTATACTAGACCCATAGCTCGACTTGTGGCCCTACCCCCCATCCCAGAAGATGATACAGAGGAGCCCAATACACCCAACGCAGCATCAGTAACACACACGCAACCTTCTCAAGTGTCAAATTGATCACAATTCGGGGGCGGCTGTACAAACGGCTTGCGTGTGTGGCCCCTTTAAGACTTGTTGCCCCTTTAAGACTTGTCGCCATTTTAAGATTGCGCAGCAAAGTTTGAGAGAAGAGATGCGAGCCGATCCAAATCCAGGTGTAATATGTGTGCGAGCATCCTGTAAAGTGAGTTGTTCTTGTTAAATTATGCTTAATATTGAGATTAAGTTGTAATCTTGCCGGCATTTGCAACTATGGTAATTATTTTCGATTGATTGAGCGTGCATAACCAGCGCCTGTTTACATGCACGTTATGTATATCTGCCGTGAAATTCTATAATCGCTTCATTTCTGCTGTTCTCATGTTCTACGTTGAGATAGTTAATCTGTCTATTGTGAATTGCAAGTATAAGTGTGTTAATGAAGATTGTGGTTAAATGGCCTATTCAGATGCTAATATGGTAATCCATTGAGCTGTAGCATTTCATTTATTTCAGTAATATTGATAATGTCAAATTATTGGATTTGAAGTTTGTATTATTCACTTTATTGTATTTGTTATCTTTGTACAGACCACACCTATTACATGCTCCATAGCACAGTAAAGTCATCAAAGAAAGAACTGTTGTTGACTGAGTTCCTTGGTTCTGACCAGCCCACCAGGGCAAGTGATCCCTTCCACAGTCCTTTAAAGATAAACGCAAAATTTCCAAATCCTACAGTAACACTGGTCTAAACAGTTCTCTATGCATGATTGGAAAGCATAATAATGGAAAGTGTGAATATTGTGGAGAGGAAGAAACAGTAGACCACGTTTTATTGCATTGCCAGAAGTATGATTCAGAGAGAGAAATTTTAAAGAATGCACTAAGAGAGAATGGAGATCAAAATATTAGTAATATTCTTAAAATCTGCAGATGATAAGGGTTGGAGTTTACTTCTAGAGTATTTAGGATCAACAAGACTAATAAATAGAATTTGAGAAATATAAGTTTATTGATTTTTTTTGTTTAAAAGTTGATTATTATTCATTTATATATATATATATTGTGTGTGTATATATATATATATAGATATATATATCTATATATATATATACTTTTTTTTTTGCCAACCGCCAACTAAAAACCGAAAGAAATTGCAGTGCTGTGTATGTGAGATGTGACGGTAGTTTTCATCAGTTGAAACGTAAAATGCTATGAGTGACTTCAGAGCAGTGGGAGAGCATCGTGTTCATATAATCATATAGTGAGCGAAGAACGCTTGAAAACACCGCGGCATCATCGGCGTTTTAGTATATGTGTAGTAAACAAAGTGCGCCGACGCCATCAGTCCAATTTGTCATTATCAGTGCGGCAAAGTTATAGTTGGTGGCCTTGATGCGTGAACGAATGTTCGCCAGATTTATAGTATTACTATAGCTTGCAACATGAGCAATGTGAATATGGTATGGCCATGATAAGTGCTGAATGAATGACAGGCTTTCTGTTATAACATAGCGCAAGGTAAATAAGGGTGACATCTAGTGGAGAAGACTAATAAGATTCACGTTAATCAGATCTTATTTAAATGTTTGCTGAAATAAATCCCGGAAAAGATCAATTTGCGGCTTTTGAGAAACGCTTTTTTAAAAACGATTAATCAAAAAATCAATTTTTTTGCCCAGCCCTAATCAATGTGAACATACAAACAAAAAAATTAATGACACTAATTTTATATCATTGTAACTTTGCATTCCACACACTTTAAGTACTTCTTCATATACCACAGCCCCCCCCAAAAACTTAGTTGAGAACAGTTCTAAACACTGATTAAAGGCAAGGTGAAACTGCAACAGTGAGTAAAAAAAGAAAGGAAAAAGAAAGGAAAACACAATACACAATTTACAAGCATAGATCAAATAAACAGTCGTATTCAGGTACAGACATTTAATAATTAAGTGTAAAATAACACGGCATAGTGTTCACTGTATGAATTAAATTTAGATTAATCTTTGTTATAGCTGTTTTGTTGTTTTGTTAACATTAGTGACTGTGACGATGCGGTCACCGCAGAGAGCGTTTGGGAACGGACGCGAGGCGGTGCTAGTTAAATAGCTATGCACGACCCTGCGCCACTCACAGTCTCGAGTCCCACGGGGAGCTCGGAGAGTAAAAGGCGGCGTGACGACATGTTGGAAGACCACGCATCCCCCGAGGACCAGGCTTGGATTTATTTTGTGTTTTGTGTGCGCGACAGTCGGCGGCTGGTTTGTGTTTATTTTTTTATTAAAGTTTTATTTAAATGTTCGCTGGTTCCCGCCTCCTTCTTCCCATGACTACGAACTGTGTTGCATTGGTGCCGAAACCCGGGAGGAAGGAGGGATACGCTGCCAGAGATCCCTCGCCACTGTGGTGAATCCGCTGTGCCATTGAGCATGGCGGAGCAGTCTGCCGCCATGGTGGCTCGAGGCGGTGGGCTGGAGTGAGGTGCCGGGGGGGTGGACGAACTCGTTGCCGGCCGCCTGGGATGTGGAGGGATGGCTGCCATCCGTAAGGGAGCGGAGGAGTCACCGCCATTTGCCTGAGGCCAGAGCCTGCTGCCATCCACCATGATGGGGAGGATCAGGGAACGGGGGACTCCTGCCGGCTGCCCGAACCCGGAGGAGCCGTCGCCGTCCACCAGGCGTCCACCAGGAGTGTCGGGCCGTCCACCGAGGGCTATCCAGTGCCGCCGCCAGGCATCCCGGAAGAGTTTACCCAGCTGGTGGAGGGCCGAGCGGCAGTGTGTCTGGGAACCCGGAACAAGATTTTTTTTTCCTCTCTCCCCTCTCTTGTCTCTGTCTCTCCTCTATGCAAATCTTCCCACATCGTGACGTAGGCATGGGGGCTTGATAGAACGAGCCGTTTTAGGTAGGCGAGGTGACCTTTTATAAAGAGTATCTCTTTGGATTTGAGATTTTAGTATTTGCAACTTTACAGATCTTCTGTATGCACCAAGAGATGGGTAACTCCAAAGAGAAAGTAAACTTTTCAGATCAGTTATATGTTGTAACTGACTGAAGTTATTATACTGATCTGGTTTTATATTTGATATGTGTTTCATCCGGCCCAGGGACGATAGACTCTTGTATCCTTAGTCATGTGAATTACGTCATTAAGTTTAGGGCGTAAAAACGAACAGATGAACTGTTTTTGAACCGGTTCATTGGAACGAACTGTCTGAAGAAAAGAACCGGACTTCCCATCACTAGCGCGCAAGTGAATCTGGGATAAGGTAGGGTGCGAAGTGTCCATCAGTGTACACTCATTTTCCGGGCAATGGTGGGGTGCATTTGGAAGTCGCTTTCGAAATAATGTCAGCGTTGTCGACAGCGCAGTTTAAGTGACGCGCCCCCTTGAGTTAAAAAAGGCTCTTTAGCAAACTCACGGGTGACGTAAGGCAAAAGACGTCCATGTTTTTTAACAGTCTACTGCCTACGTCGTGATGCTGTGACGCAATCGGCCTTGGAATGTGCACTTCGGAGTCCGCACACTTCAGTTTGGGATAGCCTTTGTCACGCCGCTGTGACGCAATCGCACTTCAAATGCGCCCTTCGGAGTCTGTGCACTTCACTTTAGGACACACCTACAGTTCACTTCTAGCCAAGTACAATTCAAATCCCTGGATGTGTTCTTGCTCTGCCCCTTTTATCAAGGATGCATCCAGAGGTGACTTGTGCAAACTTGAGGCAGCAGGCATCCCACAATGCATTTCGTTACCAATCAGCGAGCGTTAATGGCCGGAGGGGAAAACCCCACATCATTTTCACAATATACTGTTATTGTGTAATGAAATGCTAGTTTACGAGGATTTCCTGGTGAGAATGTAGGTATTTAAAACTCAAAATCTGCAGTTTATTTATAAAGATGGCACCTCTTTGAACATTTGCTTCGCCGATTTCAGAGACGTGAGATCCACGCCGATCAGAGGCGCCGATCAGTGTAATGTATCCAATGATGAAGATGAGAATCATACAAAATGATAAAACAACACTGCCGTGTCGTCTTCTTCAAAATATGAACCCAACACTTTTTTTTTTTCATTTGAAAAACTACAAAATTATATTGGTTTAGGGAATATGTGCACATATACTCTTGATTATCTTCACTGAATGTATAATAAGATGAAATATGACAAGCACAACTTTGCCTTTTTTGTTAAACGTCCAATTACAACACACTGGATAGCTGGTGTAAGGCCTCTGCGAATATCGCACAAATGAACGATTGAATCTCCGCATTCCACCGGAAAGACTAAAGACTCTCCTCCCCAGCTATCTGCAGTCGTAAAAAAGATCAATAATCAACAGGGCACCTAATTGTCTGGACCTGCTTCCAGTCAAGGCCTGGTCCTTATCCCTTAGGGGGATCTGAACTGCTTAAACCTTAACTATCACCAGGAGAGAAGAAACTCCCTCTGCACATCTGGTCCTGGTTCAGACAGTGTAACGTTGACCGGCTTCAGCATAAATAAACCAGCTAATAAACAACAGAACAAAGAACATGGTATCTGGAAATGTTCCAGCGACAGACTCGCCTGGACCCCATGACCGTTTAAAGCATAAATTGATAATCCGATAAACAGAAAGCGACAGATTAAGAGCAGAAGGATGGCAGATCGACACTCGTGACATGGGCATGACCTCAGGACACCTCCCCTTTTCTCCCTGCATTACAAAAAGGACGCACCCTTTTTATCTACTTTCAGAAAAGCAAGATAACATTTATGCGAATAACAGGGCAACAGAGTCACAAAAATATGGGGTATGTATTTATAGAGGAGGGAGTGGGTCATGTAATCGGTGTGCAAATTTAATCAGTGTTTATACCCTTTTTTTTTTAGATAATATAAGGTTAGTCAAATGTGTTTCATATCGTGACAGTTTAATCTGAACGAATGGGCACGACAAATGTCAGATGTGAAATGAATTGTAAACGTTAATAGTATGTACCCAGTACTTGCATTTAAGAAACGTTATAGAAGGATAATTAACACAACTTTTATAGTGGTTTCCTCAATGTGATGAATTAAGATCATGTTATAGTCATGCACGATCCGCCTTGCAAGAACGCGATTGGAAGACGAATCGTGGGATGGACGTATGCCGAAGATAAAAAAAACAATGGCAAAGGAGACTCGAGGGCTGCTTGAGTGCGTCTTAGCCTTTCGCGGTGGGTAAGAGCACTCCCACTTGTGTTACACGCTTAATCATAGCGATCGGTAATCTACACGCAAAAACTTCGTTGAAAATTCGTGATCGGCAGAGTCTTCAAAGAACTTAAAGTCTTGCAAACTCAGACTTTCAGCGGAACTGCTCAAGCCTCTACGTCATCAAGAAACCAACCAATCTCCGGAGGGCTCTCCCAAAAGGACGTCATCCAGACATCATATCAGCANTCCTAATTAATGCAGCCTAACAATACTTTAAGGGATTTGAATATTAGAAATGTGTTAGTGTTTTATGTGTAAGCCAGGTTAAAGAGATTGTTTTTTAATCTAGATTTAAACTGACAGAGTGCCTCCTGAACAATGTTAGGTAGATTGTTTCAGAGTTTGGGCGCTAAAAAGGAAAAAGATCTGCCGCCCGCAGTTGATTTTGATATTCTAGGTATTATCAAATTGCCAGAGTTTTGAGAACGCAGCGGACGTGGAGGACTATAATACAATAACAGCTCATTCAAATACTGAGGTGCTAAACCATTCAGGGCTTTATAAATAATAAGCAAGATTTTAAAATCTATACGATGTTTAATAGGGAGCCAGTGCAGTGTTAACAGAACCGGGCTAATATGGTCATACTTCCTGGTTCTAGTAAGAACTCTAGCTGCTGCATTTTGGACCATCTGGAGTTTGTTTATTAAGCGTGCAGAAGAGCCAGCCAATAAAGCGTTACAATAATCTAACCTTGAGGTCATGAACGCAATGAATTAACATTTCTGCATTTGACATTGAGAGCATAGGTCGTAATTTAGATATATTTTTGAGATGGAAAAACGCAGTTTTACAAATACTAGACACGTGGCTTTCAAAGGAAAGATTGCTATCAAATAGCACACCTAGTTTCCTAACTGATGACAAAAAATTGACAGAGCAGCCAACAAGTGTTAGACAGTGTTCTAGGTTATTACATGCAGAGTTTTTAAGTCCTATAATTAACACCTCTGTTTTTTCGAATTTAGCAGTAAGAAGAAAGTATGTCATCCAGTTTTTTTTATCAACTATGCATTCCGTTAGTTTTCATCAGGCCATGAAGAAATATAGAGCTGAGTATCATTAGCATAACAGTGAAAGCTAACACCATGTTTCTTGATGATATCTCCCAAGGGTAACATGTAAAGTGTGAAAAGTAACGGCCCTTGTACTGAGCCTTGAGGTACTCCATACTGCACTTGTGATCGATATGATACCTCTTCATTCACTGCTACGAATTGATGGCGGTCAGATTAGTATGATTTGAACCATGCTAAAGCACTTCCATTAATGCCAACAAAGTTTTCTAGTCTTTTCAAAAGAATGTCGTGGTCAATAGTGCCGAACGCAGCGATCCAGCAAGATCCAGTAGCACTAATAGAGATACAACCACGATCACATGATAAGAGCAGGTCATTTGTAACTCTAATGAGAGCAGTCTCAGTACTATGATACGGTCTAAATCCTCACTGGAAATCCTCACAGATACCATTTTCTCTAAGAAGGAATATAATTGTGAGGATTCTACCTTTTCTATTATCTTGGACAGAAAAGGGAGATTTGAGATTGATCTGTAATTAACTAGTTATTTGGGGTCAAGTTGAGTTTTTTTGATGAGAGGCTTAATAACAGCCAGTTTGAAGGTTTTGGGGACATATCATGATGACAATGACGAATTAATACTAGTCAGAAGAGGATCCATGACTTCTGGAAGCACCTCTTTTAGGAGCTTAGAGGAATAGGGTCTAACCTACTGTAAATACCTGG
Source organism: Sinocyclocheilus anophthalmus (assembly GCA_018155175.1). Lineage (NCBI taxonomy): Eukaryota > Metazoa > Chordata > Actinopteri > Cypriniformes > Cyprinidae > Sinocyclocheilus > Sinocyclocheilus anophthalmus. Next base: position 17,036 of record JADLZN010002958.1, read on the forward strand.
GGTTATGTTGTTTTCTTCTAAAAGAGATGAAAAGTAATCAGATCTAGCAGTTTTTAATGATTTTCTGTAGGATAGGTTACTTTCCCACCAAGCAATACGAAATACATCTAGTTTTGTTTTCCTCCAGCTGCGGGCGGAAATTTGCCATGCTGCTCTCTTTAGGGTGCGAGTGTGCTCATTATACCACGGTGTCAGACTGTTTTCCTTAATCTTCCTTAAGCGTAAAGGAGCAACCGTATCTAAAGTGCTAGAAAAGAAAGAGTCAATAGTTTCTGTTACACCATCAAGTTTTTCTGAGCTATTGGATGTGCTGAGGAATTGATATAAATCAGGAAGATTACTTACAAAGCACTCTTTTTTTGTGGTAGAAGTGATGGTTCTACCCTACTTGTAACAAGGAGTAGAATTGACAGCTTTAGCTATATGAAGTTTGCACAAGAATAATGATCTGAGATATCATCGCTTGGCTGCATAATTTCAACACCATCGACATCAATTCCATGTGACAGTATTAAATCTAGAGTATGATTTCGACAATGAGTAGGTCCTGACACGTGTTGTCTAACCCCAATAGAGTTCAGAATGTCTATGAACGCTGACCCCAATGCATCTTTTTCATTATCAACATGGATATTAAAATCACCAACAATTAAAAATGTATCTGCAGCCAGCACTAACTCGGATATAAAATCAGCAAATTCTTTAATAAAGTCTGTATGGTGCCCTGGTGGCCTGTATACAGTAGCCAGTACAAACATCACAGGGGATTTATCATTAACACTTGTTTATTTGGATAATGTTATATGAAGCACCATTAATGCTATACTTGAATACTTTTTTCAGGCCTCTGAGAAATACTGAAAATATTGTTATAAATTGTAGCAACACCTCCCCCTTTACCTTTTGGACGTGGCTCATGTTTATAACAGTAATCTTGGGGGGTAGACTCATTTAAAATAATGTAATCATCAGGTTTTAGCCAGGTTTCTGTCAAACAGAGCACATCTAGGTTATGATCAGTGATCATATCATTTACAAAAAGTGCTTTCGTAGAAAGGGACCTGATATTCAATAAGCCAATCTTTATCATTTGTTTATCTGTATTACATCTGTTTTTTATTTGTTGAACATCAATTAAATTGTTACTCTTAAATTGGTTTGGACGTTTTTTGTATTTGCTAGTTCGGGGAACAGACACAGTCTCTATAGTGTGATATCTAGGTGAAAGAGTCTCTATGTGCTGAGAATTAACTGATTTCTGTGACGTGAGGCGGCCAGCAGATGGTCGGTTTAGTCAGTCTGTCTGCTTCCTGACCTGGGCCCCAGTTAGTCAAACTCTAAGACTATGTGCCATATTTCTAGACAGAAGAGCAGCACCACCCCAGGAGGGATTAAGACCATCTCTTTTCAACAGGTCAGGTCTGCCCCAAAAACTTGTCCAATTGTCTATGAAACCTATGTTATTCTGCGGGCACCACTTAGACATCCAGCCATTGAGTGATGACAGTCTGCTATGTATCTCATCACCACGGTAAGCAGTGAAGGGACCAGAGCATATTACAGTGTCTGACATCGTACTTGCAAGTTCACACACCTCTTTAATGTTATTTTTATTGAAAGTCGAACGAGTTTAAGTCGAACATCATTAGCGCCGGCGTGAATAACAATCATGGCATGACATGACAGGTAAACATTGGACTATGGTGGCTGGTGTCTCTATTTTCATGTTCCGTACAATAGAATAGAATAGAACTATTTCCCTGCATTTATCACATGTGAATCCCTCGTCGCCGACAGAGAGAGCTAAACTATACATGTGGCAAGCGGTGCAAAGAACAATAGCAGGAGAAAAAGCCATTACTCACCGTGATTGATGAATAATTCTGACTTACCAATGTTGTTTGATGAACCTGTGAAAAAAACGGAGCGAGAGAAAAAAAGAAAACAGCAATAGACGCGAGGTGCCTATTAATGAGCAGTTCTAGCTCCACCTATCCTGGCAGGATTGTTCTCTCGTCAGCTGTCCTCTCGCACTGTTGCTATGCGACAGAGCGCTAATCGGGAACCTCTGGTTTCGCAATTAGGAAATCCTGTGAAGGCGGAGCGTCCTTTATGCACTTCAAAGGGTCCTTCGTGCACTTCGGAGGCCTTCGAAGTCTGTGGCCTTCGAAGTGTGCGCACTTAACCATCCCCTTGTCCAAATACCCACACTTGCGGTCTTGGCCACTTGAGAGCGCATGCGCTTGACAGGAAGTAAGTGCACAAGACTGTCCCAGGTCTTAAAAACGCCGAAGCGTAGTGCTCTTAACGCACACTAAATCCACACTTTTTGCACGCATACCTGTGAGTACCTGGGTATGACTTTTTTTAGTACCACCTCAGTTGAGTTTCCAAGTGAACCGTACCATTACCAAAACGTGACGTGTAAACTCAACACATACCGATAAATGTTGGCTTAGAAGGTTAAATCAGCACAGACAGCGAAGGATCGAACGCAACTGTTTTTTAACAACCAAAAAAGTGGCTGTTTCGTTGTCTGTTGCGGAAGTACAGATGTTCCTCAGTTGGACAGCATATGAGCGGATCCGCGAGAGTTGGGGGGTGGTGAGCGGAATGAAAAGTTTTTCATGCAGGGAATAATCTGACACACTCTAAAGGATATCTAAAATGCAGTGGAAACGCAAACCAAGCCGAGCCGAGCGGTGCCGTGCCGTACCGTTACTGAGCCGTGCCGAGCCAAGTCGTACCACACAGTGGAAAAGCGCCATAAATCCATATTCGAGGCTTAGTGTATGCACATAGCATCATGTTATAGAAAATAAGTCGTGAGAATTGTTGCAGCGAGATCTCGCGAAGGTCATGGAAAACCTTTCCGATGTATGATTAAATATTAATGATAGTTAGATATACATAAATTTGGTACTAAAACAAAGGGTTGCACGTTTTATTGGTGCAAATGTGTAGTGGTGATATTTATTTTGTACAACATTTTCAACTGCTTTTCACTCTGAATATAAAGTACCAAATTAAATGTATCTCTGATGAGGACCACGGAACGAAATCAGAGTGATTTTAAAATGCAAAGTATTGAAAATAAAAATAAAGCTCTGTAAACATTTGACAACACTATAAGTGTGTCCTATCAGGTAATGAAAAGTTCTACACACAATTGTGGTCTTCATGCTCACTTTAACACTTGGACCAAATACAGGAAATACGTCATATAAGTAGTCAAGTGGTCATGTGCAAAGACCGCAAGTGCGGGTATTTGGACAAGGCATGAGAAACGGCCTTACTCTTACTTGCTGTGGGCCTCTCTAGTTCTTTCCTTTTTTCTGTATCTTCTACATATTAAGAGTACATGTTTTACATTTTCCACTTCTCCACAATGTATACATAATCATGTCTCATGTTTTCCTATTAATCTTAAACTACTATTTAAACTTGTGTGCCCTATTCTCAGCCTTGTTAAAATATCTTCATAGTTGATGATTTAGAATACTTGGATGTTTGTCGCACTCTTAACCCATATCAGAAGAAATTGACTTTTTTCTCTCACCCACATAATTGTCACTCTAGGATCGACTTACGTCTTTGCTCCTAAGACAATAATGCATGCAATCTCACTTTGCAACATAGGAGATATTGTTGTCTCTGATCATGCTACAGTGATATTAGATGTTTGTGTGAAGGGGTTTCTTAGACCTCCCAGAAGTTGGAGATTTAATACTTTATTACTCAAAGATGATAAATTTTTTCATACTTTAATTCAGAGTTTAAGATATTCCTATCTATTAACTCGGAATCTACAAGTAATCCCTCTCTTCTTTGAGAGACAGCTAAAGCATATATTAGAGGCCTTGCTATTTCATACCTTGCAACCAAAAAAAGACACCTAGAGTCAGAGTTAAATATTGCTACTAGCAGCTACTTGAATGATTCCTCTCCAGCTTCTTTAGAAATAATAAGTGCTGTCCAAGCTTCTTTAAATTTATTGCTAACCTGTCAGTCTCATTTAAATGTATTATTTTCAAAGCAAAAGCTGTACGAATGGGGTAATAAACCTAGTAAATATTTAGCTCATTTGACAAAGTATAAATCTGATTCACAATTGACAGTTTTTCTGAATTGCTAAAACACATTTCTTGAAACCATCACTCATTTTCTCAAAACCTTAAACCCAAATCCAAATACTAAAACTAAATTCACGAAACATCTGACTCTTGCATCAAAATCAAACAATCACTGCAAAACCATTTCACTTGCACTCAAAATCAAACGGTGCTCTCAGATCACACACACACACACACACGAGTCAATAAAATAAGCACTACAGAGCATTCATTAGACACTACAGAGGAAAATGGAGAACACAGCATCCAGAACATTACAGAAAAAGTATATTGTACTGAGTAAACAATTTTGAAAAAACAAAAAGTATAGTAATTGCAACTGAGTACGGTGAATATATTGTATAGGCCTACTGTATGTACTGCAAGAATAGTATTGTGCTGAATATTGAATAGTACTGAATGTTTGTATATATTCAGCACTTGGATACTGCACAAATACTGCAGTCCAACTGCAAAGGCCAAAAAGGTCAAATAAAACTCTAAACGAATAGCATGTTACAGTACACTCAAATACTGTAAGTTGTGCAATTGTAAAATCAGGGTCAAGGATATATTCTTTCTGTTTCATCATCATGTATTTGTGCTTGAGTCCGGCCTGAGGACTTTGTCCACATCACAAGTAATGTTGTCTTTTTTTGCTAGACAAAGAGAAAAACAAAACTCTGGTCTGACAGATCCAGCCTTGACAACACTCTCTAAACCTTACTCTTTCTCTCCTCGTCCTCTTCCTGCACTTCTTACATGTACTCTTCCTCCTCTCCTTCTCAGATTGTTTCCATCTATTGTTCGCAGAGGTGGACAAAGTACTCAACTCCATTACTTGAGTGAAAGTACAGATACTGCTGGTCAAATATTACTCCATTACAAGTAAAAGTTGTAAAGACAGATTTTCTTTTAGTAAAAGTACATAAAGATGTATCTTTTAGTAAAAGTACATAAGTACTTGCTTTTAAAAGTACTTAAGTATCAAAAGTAAATTTCCGTTTTATTGTCGTACATAATACTTCCAATACTTCTGAAGCCACTTAGAATACATTACACCTGCTGAATACACTGACTAGCTTGTAGTATCTTTGGAATAAAGAGCTTTTAGAATGTTAAAAACCCATGGGGGGAAAAAAAAACATAAATAAATATTTAACACCCCTACCCACCCCCACAAAAGCAGGATGGTAGTGATCTCACACAGTTCTGACAGTCTGTGCACACATCTATGTGTAGCCATTCAATCGCATTTGAACAGAGTGGACAGTGAAATCCTGTAAATACAGCGTTGATAAGGAAGAGAAAAAATCAAACCTGTTTAAAACCCAGCAACACAACTGTAGATGTACAACTTTACAAAAGCAACACTGCTTTAACAAAAAAGCAAAAAAAAAAAGCCTTATTTGACATCAAAACAACATTTTTAAAATGCTGTCTAATCGCTCTCGTGGTACTTTGATGTCACACACAGAACGGTCTGTGCAGTGCTGCTTCAAGTCCAACACCTATTGTGTTTTATTAGGAGATGCACAACAGTTCTTCTGTGGGTTTATAGGTAATATTTTCACGTACACAATTTAGCAAAATCAAACAATATTGTGTCTAAAATACACCACAATATTAACTTCTTATTATTGAAATGTTGTAAATAAATATCACATTTGCAACTGCGTTCAGTGTCAAATAAAACTGTCTGAAAAAAAGAAAGTCGTTTTAGAGAAGAAAAAAATATATCACCCACTGACTTTCAAAGCTGCTATATAATAACGACTTTCTACTTCGAGGACATTGATAGAAATGTAGTGGAGTGAAAAGTACAATATTTGTCTTTCAAAGGTAGTGAAGTGAAGTTACAGTTTTTTCCAATTGCTAACACACAATTTTTCAAACTAGTCTGGTTTTATCAAAAAACTTAACAATTCACAAAAACCACACACCCAAACTGCAAAATACCTCATATATCCTGCAAAATGAAGCACTGCAACCGAAACTACACATAGCATTATCAAAAGCAAACTTTTGCATGAAATGGCACACACTTCATTCATATTACCAGATTTTTGCCTAACCAACTACACACTGTTGGGCATAATGAAAAGCACCCCCATCTTTAGTATGCTTTTGCCATAATACTAAAATATGTATCATGCACAGAAATATTTGCAGATACACACACACACACACACACACGCTGTTGCAACATTTATTTGTTTCACTACAGTAAAACAAGCAAGTGCAACATCTGCACAGCAGATATATTACATGGGCGCCTGAACAAAAATATTCTTACAAAAAACAGTAAAAGAAAATTTCAGAAAAAATATATTACAGTAAAACAAAGAGGCAAGAAGAATAATTAGGCAGCATCTTGCCGCACAGCCGGGTCTGGCCACAATGCCTCGTCAACATCACAGGCAATATCTTCCCTTGCCAGACATCGAGGGAAGAAGCGCCTTGAGTGCCTTATCCATCCCTGAATTGCACCCACATCAATCTCATCACATGCCTCTTCCATGGCCTGCACAAGAGGCATGCGCACAAAGGCCTGCCGGTCGTATACCTTCCACCGCCATGCCGAAAAGAACTCTTCTATGGGGTTCAGAAATGGTGAGTATGGTGGGAGGTATTGCACAAGAAATGTTGGGTGGTCAGCAAACCAGTTTTGGACTGGGGCTGCACGATGAAATCTCACGTTGTCCCATACTAAAAGTACCCCCCCCCCCCCCCCCCCCCCCCCAAACCCGGGTTCTTGATGGTCTGCCTAGTCATACCTATGGTGGTATGAGAATGTTTTGAAGTCTGTCCAGAAATGTGAGAATATGGGCTGTGTTGTATGGTCCAAGGTTGGCATGACGGTGGAGGACACCATGCATACTGGAGATGGCAGCGCACAGTGTGATGTTCCCACCACGTTGGCCAGGAACATCTATAATGGCTCTGTGGCCAAAGACGTTTCTCCCCCTTTCTTCTGGTCTTTGGTAGGTTGAACCCAGCCTCATCTATAAAGATGAACTCATGTGGGATTGCATGAGCATCCATTTCCAGTACTCCCTGAAAACAAAGAACAAAAATCAGTCAATATGGTATTATCCAGTACACTGGGAAACAATGTTGCGTGTAGTGTACTGCAGTCAATATAGTACTTACATCCACATATGCTCGTCTGAACTCTGTTTCTTTGAGAGTTTCTCTCAAATGGCACCTTATAAAGTTGTTTCATTCTGATTTGGTTTCGCTTGAGAATGCGAGCCAATGTGGACAGACTGACTCGTTGAATGTTGTTGAATAAGATGTTGTCTTGGATGATGTGGCTTTGAATTTCTTGTAATCTGATTTCATTATTTTCCAAAACCAAGTTTACAATGGCAGCTTCCTGTACCCCGGTGAACATTTGGCCCCTTCCTCCACCATGGTGTCGTCTCTCAGCCCTTCAGAAAAAATTAAATAAAAATATATATAGGGCTTGGACAATGCAGCCTAAATAAACTTGTACAGTTCATGAATGGCTGATGTTATACACTATGTAAACAGGCGTCATCCAACAGATACACTATGACATGGGGTATACTACATGTGTACTACATGTGTACTACATGAAATTTTGGTTACATACCTGTTCTCCGGTCTAAAGGTCCGGATGACAGAGGCGACAGTAAAACGGCTCAAGTTTGGCTGCACTCGCTGTCCAGCCTCACGCATTGTCAGCCCATGGTTGATGACATGATCTACTAAGGTTGCTCTGATTTCATTTGAAAGTGTTTGTCTTCTTTGGCCATGAACTCCTCTACCTGCTCTACCCCTACCTCTCACTCTTCCTCCCCCTCTTATTATCAACCTCCCTCTTCCTCTTCCTCTTCATCTCTCTGCAATGTCTTCCATTGTGGTTGTAAAAAAAAAGGTTCTCACCTGTGGTCTTTTTACAGTGCTTACATCCTGATTGAAGTGTTAACAATCAACCATTGAGGTGTTTGGCCAGGTGGCACATATAATTGGCCAATTAGCTCATGTAGTGCCATTTTGAATGGCAGTGTTTTGAAATGGCAAACATGTGACTTTATGTCAGATTGTTGTGTCTTATGCAGAGAACTGTGTTCAGTGCATTTAAAAAGTGCCATTTTGAAATGCAAAATGTGTGTAAAGCAGAAAATGTGTTTAGACTTTTGGAGACTTGAGAAGAAGTTTTGCTCTCTGTGTAGTAGTTTAAAGTAATTGTGCTGGATGTCCTTTTAGTGTGTAGCAATTGGAAAAAACTGTAAAGTCTAAGTTCCCGAAAAAAAAAAAAAAAAAATATACTCAAGTAAAGTACGGATACTCAAAAAGTGTACTTAAGTACAATACCCAAGTAAATGTACTTAGTTACTGTCCGCCTCTGATGTTCGTATCATCATTCAGTCACCTGTGCCACTTGTGCACTCTGAACTGGCTCATGTTTCGTACTGTTGGTTTGATCACATCATTAGAAACAAGTGTGAACAATTTTGAATCGTTGTGTGTAAACGATGACAACTGTGCTTTAGTTGTGTTTAACTTTTGCCGCTTGTGTTTAGCATTTTGCAGCACAAATGCATCACAGTGTGATAAGTGTTAAAGTGAATGAGAATGTGTTGTTTAGCAAAAAGAGTGCATGAGATTTGCAAATAGAGCCTAACTGTCTGAACGTGTTTAAGGTTTAGCGGAAATAGTGCTTTATTCGACAAACTGGTTTAGGCTAGTGAGAATTTGGTTCAGAGATTGGGGTTTAGTGTTTTAGCAATTCAGAAAGACTGTATTACTTCTATAGTGGACCCCAAGGGAGTGGCGTTTCTTTTGATATTTCTATTATTAATAATACTTTTAAACAATTTTACTCTGTTCTCTATCAGTCATATTACTCTTCCCAAAAACATGATTCTATGGTGTCATTCTTTGATTGCCTAACTCTCCCTGTTATTTCAGGAGAACAGAGAGAACTTCTAAATGCGCCCATCTTGAGAGAGGACGCTATAACCGCACTTCATAGTTTGAAGTCTGGTAAATCTCCTGGGCCGGACAGCCTTGCATATGAATTCTACAAAGAATTCGAGCATGTGCTGCTAGACCCTCTTTTAGCTATGCTTAATCATTCATTCTTGACTGACAGTTTGCCCCCCTCACTTCGCGAGGCAAGCATTTCTCTTATTTAAAAAAAAGGCAAGGACCTAGAAAATTGTGCCTCTTACAGGCCTATTGCGTTGCTTAATTTAGATTTTAAATTGTTATAAAAAAATTTAGCGTTAAGACTGGAAAAAGTTCTGCCATTTATTATTCATGAAGACCAGACACGGTTTAATAAAGGTAGAAGTTCCATTCATAATGTTAGGAGGCTTTTAAATATTATTAAGCTTTCCCATAAGCTCAGTACTAGCTCTCTTATTCTGTCCCTAGATGCGGAAAAAGCTTTTGACTCTGTGGAGTGGCCTTATTTGTTTTATACACTAGAAAAATTCGGTCTTGTGGAATATTTTATAAAGTGGGTGTGTATACTTTATAAAGATTCCCTTTGTCATTACCAATGGTCACAGATCTGATCATTTTTCTTTATGACCAGATACCAGCCAGGGCTGCCCCCTCTCTCCATTTCTTTTTGCAATAGCAATTGAGCCATTTGCTCAGAGTATAAGGGAGAGTGCAGCTGTGTCGGGGGTATCTCTCGGAGGTAGGCAGCACAAAATCTCCTTGTACGCAGACTACGTGTTGCTTTTTCTTTCAGACTCTGAGGGTTCTGTGCCAGGGGTTGTTGACCTCATTCAGGAATTCTGGCAATTTTCTGGGTATATGATTCATTTTTCTAAATCAGTTGCTCTATTTATAGGGAATAAGAAGCCCATAATTCAACCTTCCTCCATTCCTTTTAAATGTTCTGAGGATGGTTTTGTCTATTTAGGTATTAATGTAACCCCTGCTTTTAGGCAATTGTATAAAGCCAATTTTGCACCAGTGCTTGAAAAAATTTGAGATGATTTGACCAGGTGGATGACTCTCCCTCTGTCTTGGCTAGGACGGGTTGCCTTGATAAAAATTAATGTCCTGCCTCGTTTACTATAACCAATGCAAATGATTCCTATTTTACTGTCCAGTAAGGTCATAAAAGAGCTAAATGGGTGGTTAAGTTCATTTATCTGGAGCAAAAGAAAACCCAGGTTAAAGTTATCGAAACTCCAGCTCCCTAGCGCAAAGGGTGGCTTGGATCTCCCAAATTTTAAACTGTATCAGTTGGCTTGCCAGCTTTGTTTCATTGTTGAATGGCTTAACGAAGACCCTAAATCAGTTTGGCTGGATCTCGAATCCTCACAGTCCAAATGTCCTTTACAAAACGTATTATTTGTCCGTAATTCTAAGCTGAGGAGAGCTATGTGTTATAGTCCTTTAGTGCGTAATACTCTCAAGACATGGCGTACTATTGAAAGACTGGAAGATAGGATCGACACAACCTCTCCCCTTTTGCCAATTCTGAACAACCCAGAGTTCTTGCCAAGTACTATGGACCCTGGCTTTAACCTGTGGCCTGCCTATGGCAGTGGCGGCTCGTCGGGGGAGGCAGGGGAGGCACAGCTTCCCCATAATTTTAAGGTGAAAATGGAAGAAGGACGATTTAACGTTAATAAAATTCACAATTCATTTCAGTTCATGTCTCAGAATGTGTTTTTTTTTTTTTTGTAATTTCACAGTTGTAATACCATAACGTGAAAGCGCCGCATTTCTATCGCGAATGTGCCGAATCTGCTGATGTAATTACAACCGCTAAGTGATATAGAAGGGTAGGGGGAGGCAGGGTGAGAGGTGAGCTATCGTGCCTCTGTTGGTAAAAAAAAAAAAAAGAGCCAATCAGCATCGAGTGTTCACTTTCATCGCTGAGGAGTGTTGAGAAAAGAAACCTTGTAGGGGAGGCTAGCCTCCCTTCTGATATCATACCATTATTATGATATTTTTTTTTATTTAGAGACGTATATTATGTGATATTAGTTTGAACGTCTGCTGCTGCGCTGATAATGTACCATGTACTTATGAGTAGCGACATTGAATATTTGATCGCCAACAGATTTACCAAGCTGTCATTCAAACACTCTATGTACAAATTTAGGGAAAACAGCCTAAGCTGGATATAGGCTACAGCAGTCGACTTAATTAAAAGGCACAACAGGCAGCTCTCTTTAACACAGACTTTTAAGAAGGGATGGATGCAGTTTTGGCTCAAGGATGGGCCAGGAGTGAAATGATATTATCTGCTGCACGTATTGTCGTGTTCTTTACGTTTTCTGACTAAAAGCAACCAAAAAGCCATTTTAAAGTGGTTAAGCAAATAATAATAATAATCGGCAGGGATCCCAGACCAATACAATTAGTTCAAGTTTCAAATCGTGAAAAGCGCTATACAAATAAAGTGCTAGTGTGCCTCCTCTATTTTAAAACCCACGAGCCGCCACTGGCCTATGGTATATGTAGCATAGGTGATCTTTTTGAGCAGGGATCACTACTGTCCTTTAATATCATAGTCTCAAGATATAATTTACCTAGGCAACATTTTTTTCTATTTTTACAAATTAGAGATTATATATTCAAAAAAACTACGCTTACTTCCGAATATTAATTTTCAGTAATTGAGGAGATCCTTCTAAACCCTCCTACACAAAAGTTGATTTCCTTTTTCTACAAAGCTCTGTGCTCTTGTGGTACAGTTAATACCTCACAACTCAGATTAAGAAAGAGAGCTTGGGGTGGACATCTCGGAGGAAGAATGGGAGATGGTTTGGTCTTTAGCCAATAGGCTCTCAGTTTGCAATAGGGCAAGGGCCATTTAGCTTAGGATCCTCCACAGAATACACATTAAACCTCATTTAAGACACAGATACAATTCAGCTCACTCACCGCTCTGCCGAAATGTAAATCCAACATAGGAGATTATATTCATTGTGTATGAGATTGCCATGTGATCCAGACCTACTGGTCCAGAATTGTAGCTCAATTAAACAACATCTTATGTCTGGCTTTGGATCCTGAGCCTCTGTCTCTTCTCCTGGGTTTTCCTTGTAAGCTTATTAATAATAAGCATAAAAAACTTATTTTTTGATATTGATATGTGATATTCTAAGGTTTGTGTCACGAATCCGGTCCGTGGGCTTCAGGCCAATTGCCACTAGAGGTTATTCTCCCATTACATTGACTCTCACACCACACAGACTGTTACACATCACCCTGGACTGCATTTCCCATCAACCATTGCACTATGATACACGCACACAGCTGAATGCACTGATTACACACACACACACAGCTGAAGCCAATCAGACATGCTACATAAGCCATGGACTTCCTCTCTCTCACTGCCGATACCACGTATCCTGCCACATTTTATTATTAATGTCTTTAATGATAACTTTAGTTTCTGATTTACTAAGTGGTTTTTGCATATCTATGTGTTCTGTCTATTGCCAACCTATCCCCCTTTTCATTTCCCTCAATACCCACATGTGCTGGAACCCATGTAAACTGTGTATACATGTTTTTATTGAGTTAGTCTAAAAATTAATTGATTTATTTCATCCAAAAGATCTTGTCTACATACAGATTTTCCACTCATGGATACTTAACAATGAGGACATGGAATCTGAGCAGATGACTATCTTATACGGCTTAACTTCCTCTACCCATTGTAGTGCTAAAATAATGGCCTGATAGGTGATCTGAAATTCTTATTTGAATGTTAATTTTGAATTTTGGGATGAATACAGCTGCATCTGTTTTTCCAATTATTGGATCTTTGGATACATCTGTGTATATCTGTATTGTATCTTTATACCTTGTGCATATCTGTATTGTATCTTCATACCTGGTTTCTATATACTGTTGAATATTTTGATATATTCCAGATTTTACAGTTTTTTTTATTTCCATATTTACTAAAGCAGAATACCCATGGTGGGTTGACAGTCATACTTATTGTCTTACAGCATGCAAAAGTGTCTGTTCCCATTTCCTTTGCCTCTATTCCCCTCCTCCATCTAAAGCTACTTATATTGATTTGGCCATACTCCCAACATTCTTTAAGTACCCTTTTTGCAGGATGTGTTGTCCAGTATGACATTGTTAGTTTGAGCTGTCTAATCTTTAATGGCATCTCTCCTACTTCTACTTGTATTGAAGCTACAGGTGACATTTTGAAAGCTCCACAACACAACCGCAGGGCCTTAGCCTGCACCCTGTCCAAACCTGTCAGTATATTAGCTGCAGAATTATACACTATACACCCATAATCAAAAACAGAGCGAATTAAGGCAATATAAATTTGTTTCATAGATGTACCTGATGCACCCCATCTATATCCTCATAAACACTTTAGTAATTGCATTCCTCTCTTGCACTTATTTATAATTTTTTGAATATGAATATTAAAAGTAAGTTTAGTATCGAACCATACCGCTAAATACCTTATGACCCTTTCTTGCTTGAGTGACTGTCCATACAGTTTGATATCTAGTCTAGGATTTACCTTCTTTTTAGTGAAACATATATATTGCGTATTTTCCACAGATACACGAAAGCCCCACTCATGTGACCAATTTCCAACCTGATCTACTACTTTCTGCATTCTTGCCTCCAGTATACCAATGTTATGACCCCTCACTGCATATAATGCTTTACTCATTCTCTGTTCAACTCCAGAGAAAACATCATCAATCATTATATTAAACAATATTGGGCTACATGTACTCCCCTGCGGTGTACCATTTTCTTTTGAGTAGGTGTTTGATGATTCCACTCCTATTTTAACCTCAATAGTTCTTTCTTTTAAAAGGTCTCTAATCCAATTGAACATCTTACCACCTATCCCCATCTTATTCAATTTAATTAATAGCCCCTCCTTCCATAACACATCGTATGCCTTTTCTATGTCAAAAAAATGTTGCCAAGACAAACTCTTTATTTACATCTGCTTTCCATATTTGTATGTCTTACTCTACTGCCTACATTCAATTTATCCCTTAACATAGAAAATCCTATAGGGCCCCCTGGGGCACAGTAGAGGAACTACACACACACACAAAAAAAAAACATAGTAACCGTACTATGGTCTGTTACAATATATATATAGCAGTCAACATTTGAAGTGGATCAAAACCTTTCATCAAAGTTGTCCTAAGACAAGAGTCTTAGTCTTATTGTGGTTTTGGGATTTAGGAAAACTTTGATGAAAGGTTTTGATCCACTTCAAATGTTACCTCGTGTTTGTGTGTGTGTGTGTGTTTGTGGTGTGTCTATATATATATATATACTACCAGTTCAAAAGTTTGGGATCAGTAAGACTTGTAATGTTTTTTAAAGAAGTCTTATGCTCATCAAGGCTGCATTTATTTGTCCAAAAATACAGTAAAAACAGAAACAGTAATCTTGCAAAATGTTATTACAATATAAAGAAAATGGTTCGAATGTTTTCTATTTTAATTTATTTTAAAATATAATTTATTCTGTGATGCAAAGCTGAATTTTAATCAGCCATTACTCCAGTCTTCAGTGTCACATGATCCTTAAGAAATCATTCTAATATGCTGATTATTATTAGAATTATCAATGTTAGCAACAGTTGTGCTGCCAAATATTTTTTTGGAAACTGCGATACTTTTTTCAAGATTCTTTGATGAATAAAAAGTTAAAAAGAACAGCATTTATTCAAAATATAATCTTTTCTAACAATATAAATCTTTACCATCACTTCTTATTAATTTAACACATCCTTGCTGAATAAAAGTTTTACAGTATTTCTCGATTGCTAAAACAATTTCTGAAACCTTGCTCCATTTTCTGAAAACATTAAACACAAAACCTCATCTTCAAGCACTATTTAAAAAACCTCTGACTCCTCTTGCAAAATGAAACTTTCGCCTCAAAACAGTTTTACCTGTGTTCAAAATCAAACACTGCTCTCAAATCATAAACAAAGTGATCAAAATGATATACACTATCAAGCAGTCAGTAAACAATACACCAAAAAATAGAAAACACATTGTTCAAAACATATAGTCTTCAGAGAGAAGTAAATTTTTAATCTCAAAACAAATTTCATATTTTCCGTCATTGTCTTTTGATGAACGAAAACATGTTCTATCATAGTAGCTCAAAATTGATCAGAAATTACTACTCTGCTTTGCTCTTTGCAATTTTTTTTTTGGTGTCTTCCTCATGTACTATTTTAACAGTAGGCCGATGTACCCGATCTCACAAACTTGTCCTTGGTCTCTGTGATACTGTAATTCTTGTTTTTGTTGCTAGGAACTGCAACCATACAAAAAACTCTATTGAGCAGTCAGTAGTTAAACAAATGGAAAGCACAAGTTCAGGGCATCCAAAATTTGTCATTGTTTTTTCAGTTAACAGTCTACCCAATGCACTTACCTACAGGTATACAATACTAAAAAGGGACAAAAATCAAAGCCGAGTAAACATGTGATCCATGTGAGTCTTTTGTCTTTGGGCTAGGTCAGGCAGAGCACTTCGTTGATCATCATCAGCAATATGTCCTCCTGAGCAACGGGGGGAAGAAGGCATCTTTGTGTCGAACCAGCCCGACATGATCCTAACCTATATCACCACGGGCTAAAATCCATGCTTGCAGCATGATTTACTCTGGTGTAGGGTTTGTCTATCAATATACTTCTCATCTCCAAGAGAGAAGAAAAAAAAACTCCTCAATCGGATTCAGGTAAAGGCAAGTAGGGAGGGAGGGAAAGTTATAACTGCCCATTGATGTTAAACCATTCCCTTACCTGAGCAGCTCGGTGGAAACTGACATTGTCCCACACTATCACATAGGTGAGAATGGGATTCTCATTTAGCTCTTGACCCTGCTCCTCAAATAAAATATCTCTTAAAAAGTGAGTGAAGTGAATGTGGCCAAGTATGGTGACCCATACATGGAATTAGTGTCTGCATGATCCCATCCTTAGTGCCACACACACAGCAGTGAACACACACCACACACCTGTACTCTACAATATAGCACTGTCTCTGTAAGATTTACAAAATTCTAAATACAGTATATTGTATTTCTACACAGACAATATTTGACTTGGAATCCTTGGACAGACCCCATGACTTCATCTTTGTCGATGAAGCAGGCTTCAATCTAACAAAGAGGAGAAGGAGAGGCCGAAACATGATTGGACAGCAGGCCATTGTTGAAGTCCCTGGTCAATAAGGTGGCAATGTCACAATCTGTGCTGCTATCAGGTGCCCCCACCTACAATCCCTGCCGGTACGAGATTCTAACCCACAACCTTTGGGTTATGAGTCCAACGCTCTAACCATTAGGCCACGACTTCCCCCGTCATCAAGTTGGCAATAAATCTTAGAAGGTGCTGGGTGTTATATGGCCCGAGTTATATGGCCCGCGTGTAACATGGTGATGTAGAACACCATGGTTGCTGATAGCAGCACAGATTGTGACATTGCCACCTCGTTGACCAGGGACAATGGCCCGCTGTCCAATCATGTTTCGGCCTCTCCTTCTCCTCCTTGTTAGATTGAAGCCTGCTTCATCAACAAAGATGAAGTCATGGGGTCTGTCCAAGGATTCCAAATCAAATATTGTCTGTGTAGAAATACAATATACTGTATTTAGAATTTTGTAAATCTTACAGAGACAGTGCTATATTGTAGAGTACAATTAGGTCTACTGTATGCACTTCTGATTCACATACATTGTATGTACTGAAGAGTAATGTCATTCACGTAGTATGTGTTAGTACTGTAGACAATCTAGATTACAGTAAATGTTTCTGTATGTACACTTACTTGCACATACTGAGCTCGCATTCCTTTCACCCTTGATGAGTTGCACTCAAAAGGTACTCTGTATACTTGTTTCATTTGCATCCTGTTACGATGGAGGACATGGTCAATTGTGGAAATGCTCACACTGTCGATTCCCTGGAAGTGTGTGTTGTCTTGTATCACTTGTTCCTGGATTTCTCTGAGTCGTATTACATTATCTTGAAGGACCATGCCCACTATAACGGCCTCTTGCTCCCGAGTGAATATAGCTGTCCTTCCACCTACATGTGGCAGCCTTGCAATTCTACAAAAAGTAGATGTGCAGTTACAAAAATTATTCATGCAGTACTATACATACAGTGATGAACTTTACAAATGTCTATTGAAACAGCTGCATATAGTGTAGTACAGTAAATTTGCCATTACAAAAATACAGTAGTAAACTGTACCTGTTCTCTTCTCTGAATGACCTTACTATGGTGGACACAGAAAATCGGCTCAAATTGGGTTGCACTCTAAGTCCTGCTTCCCTCATTGTCAGTCCATGGACAAGAACATGGTCTATGACTGTTGCTCGAATTTCATCAGATATTTCCACTCTTTGTCTTCCTCTTCCTCTTCGTCCTCCTCTTCCTCTTTCTTGCCCTCCTCCTCCTCTTCTTCCTCCTCGCCCACCTCCTCCTCTTCCTCTTTCTTGCCCTCCTCCTCCTATTTCTCCTCTCTCTTCCTAGCCCCCCCTCCCTCCTCATCCTCTTCAGGCCTCGTAAGTTCTCGCCAACTTCCTCCTCTTTCTTGCCCTCCTCCTCCTCTTCCTCCTCATCGCCCACCTCGCATACACACTCGTCCCTGTCCTCTCACATTGTTTCTTCTATCCATTCTCAGACTTTCTCCTTCCCACCTTCAACAACCTGTTTGCTCTCTGAACTGGCTTATATTGGTTGTGTCACATCATTTGAAACAGGTTAAATAAATTTTGAGTGGTTGTGTTCTATCAATGACATGTGTTCTCTATTTGTATTTGATTGTTGCCACTTGTATTTACCAGTATGGATGACATGTGTATTAGAGTGCAGAATGTGTTTTGAAAATGAGAATGTGTTTAGAGTTTTGCAAAAAAGAGTGCATGAGATCTGCATGTGTTTTACTGGAATGGTGTAAGGTATTGACAACAGACCCTGCACAATTAGCTAAACTGAGTTCAGGAACTAGAAACTTGTTCAGCCAATGGGTTTTAGTGTTTTAGCAATCGAGAAAAACTGTAACTCTTTAAAAAAAATTAAAATAAAAATTACTGACCCCAAACTTTTGATCGGTAATGTATCTTCTTACGAAAGATTTCGATTTCGAATAAATGCTGTTCTTTTTAACTTTAATTCATCAAAGAATCCTGAAAAAAAAAAAGTATAACAGGTTCCAAAAAAATATTAAGCAGCACAAACGTTTCCAACATTGATAATAATCAGCATTAGGAATAAGTTCTGAAGGATCATGTGACACTGAATGCTGTAGTAATGATGCTGAAAATTCAGCTTTGCATCACAGGAGAAAATTAAATGAACATTTTATGTTACATCCGGTAATAATATTTCACAATATTATTTTTTTACTGATTATTTTTTATCAAATAAATGCAGTCTTGATGAGCATAAGAAACTCCTTTAAAAAAACATTAAAAATCATTCTGATCCCAAACATTTGAGCGGTGATACGTGTATGTACAGTATATGTATATATATATATATTTATATCTATATATGTTGGGCAGATACATTAATCAGTCCTCACTTTCTAATCAACACAAATATTTTACTTAAGCTGCTCTTTAACCTCATTGTCTTAGTGCAAAAGGTCAAAGTTTGAACTAATGTTTATACTGTTTCTCCATGCCTAAGGTAATCATTTATTTACACCAAACTGACATTGTCTTGTCCATTATTACAGTAGTGGTTCACAGACTAAGACAAAGAAAATGTAAACTGAATTGTATTGTCCAATGTCTTCTTAATTGTTCATGTCAAATCATGTCATGTATGATACAACATTTTTAATGTTTATCTATTTAGAAAAAAACAAACATGTTTGACATTGTAAATTAATACTGTGTATTGTGTACTTAACAAAGGCCCATAACTGTTAAATATATATATTAGAATGTAAGAGGAGTTTGCAAAGCATAGCATTTGGTCATTTGTTATATAAATTACTTGGTTTGTCTAAGTGACTTAAATTCTGTAGATTTAATGTCAAAAGATATGACACTTTTCTGCTTACCTACATTCACTTAATCTAGATTGGCTGATTCAATGAAAAGTTGACATAAACCAGACAGTACAAAACCACTGTTGAGAAAGGTTAACTTTTTATTCTGTTTTCATAACTGTTTTCTTTCATCCAGTGATGCTGTGCTTGATGGGGTACTACATTAGATAGTGTGGCCACTGGCCAGTTAATTTACATCCAGCAAAAACTGGAAGATGAAATCACTGTTTTCTCCAGAGCTGCTTTATAGACGAACCTAACTCATTCCATAATTGATAGACTTTATACAGTTGTCGGACGGAACTGACTCAACAAATGAACTGATTTCAACTGAATAATGACTGTTTAGTATGATCTTTTTAGAGCTGCTTTACAGCAGAGGTGAATTAGTTTGCATCACTGGATCTCTATTTTCTTGTCTATAACTGTAAAGATTCTTTTAAGTTATCTTTATTGTATAAAGTGCTATTTAAATAAAGGTGACTTGACAACAATTTTCTATTGAATCAGTGTTCACACTGGTCACTGAGTACAAGAGAGGCGAGGGGGTGGAAACAGATTATCTGTTCAAGAATGCAAGTCAATGGCAAAACTTGTGCTGAAGGCTGCTGCATTTGAGGCATGTGGCATTTGACAATTACATAAAAATATCAAATGTTACATAAATAGATAATTTCCAGTGTATTAAATGAGACAAACTCATTGATAATAATAATTATTTTTAAAAATGGATATGAACAAAAAAAACAACAGCGAAATGAATGTAATAAGCCATTTAATAATGTGTTGTGACTTAGCCTCAGTGAGTACAAATATTACAAACAGGATCTATATTATGTTTTAAGTGCTTTATAGTGTTCGAGAAATGTGGATATTTATCAAAAAAAATATTTCACTGACAAAAATAATTTCATTATATTCATTTAGTAGGTTATATCGTTAAAAATTTAAATTTGTCATGTTTTTATTTTCTAATCAGTCTTTAAAACCCAATAATGCCGGTGGGCAGCTAATTAGACTTTTTTCTTTCCATAAATAGAAAAACAAGAGGAAAAACAAACAAACAAAAAACTCAGCGACAGGTTTTTACTTTACTTTGAACTTCAAAAGCAAAGTATAAAATATTTTAGGTCCTAATGCCCACGTTTCGACATATGTTCAACATTATCATATCAGTCACACTTTTCCTAACATTTACTCTTTAACCTTTTTTTAAAAATCTGACGAAACACAGGTCGGATGTGTACCGTCCAGTCTGAACACGTCATCACATGTCTCGGCCAATGGAAATGTAGGCGTGAGTGTATTCGCGCCTCAGATTGGTCAAAAGTTTCTGTTTCAACAGAGACGCGACATAAATGTCAACATCGATGTTGTAAGCCTGAAAAAGAAACTCAAACAAGCGAAGACAGGAGCTTAATTCAGATCCGGAAGACGAACTGTTCACGTAGTGTGATAATTGAGTATGGTGGACAGTGTTTACCGTACACGCTCTCTCGGTGTAGGTGTAGTTGGTCTTCCTGATCAGTATGCCGACGGTAAAGCAGCGAAAGTGTGGCAGCTGTACATCGGAGACACTCGGAGCAGGACAGAGGAGTACAAGAGCTGGGTGCTGTCCCTGCTCAGAAAACATGGGGTTCAGAAGGTGCTGGATGTAGCCTGCGGCACAGGGTATGACCTAAATTAAGTAATAATGATAATAATAACTTCTAAAATTCAAACTCTATGGCTGCACATAGTATTTAGCCTTAGGTTTACTCCAGACTGGCTGCTTGCTTTGTGGTTTACTCAACTCCCCTCTCAGAAATCTGGGGCATGTTGTTGGGCATTGAAGCAGAGGGCTTTTTGGCTGAATTACACAAAGGCTGTGTTGCTGCAAGAGTCATGTCTGCTTGTGTTTTTGTCAGTGGCAGGTCGGTGTGTGTGTGTGTGTGTGTGTGTGTGTGTTTTGTGTGGTGTTGTGTGTTTGTATAGATAGATACACAACACAAGCATTTGTATTTGACTGCCAAAAACCGGTGACACCAACAAAAAATATGCTTGTTAAAATATATTTTGTTGGTACAGCATAAAGAGGTAATAATAAGTCATACCCCTGCAAAAAAATAAATACTGGTGGTGAGGAAGTTACAGACAGTTAAGATTTTTGTACAATATATGACCACTTGAACATCTGCTCTCTGCCAATGAAACATGCACACAATAACTTGTCTAATAATATCTGCTGCTGCTGCTGGGCAGTGCTGTGTAGTAGCTGTATTTGGGCAAGGCCGGATTTATGCATAGGCATTCTAGGCACATGCCTATGATCACTCAGCAGGGGGGGCCCAAAACACATATTAATAGAGATTTGTTATTTATTTTTTTAAAACTATGGTCAATCTCAACAGTAAAGAACCAAAACCCCAGAAGACAAATATTACGTTAGGGTAAAAATGACAAACTATTTCCATGTTTTCCTCCTTTTTATGTAGCTACAGAAATTGCGCTTTCTTTCTCCCGTTGTCATTCTCAGACGCACTAAGATGTCATCTCTTAGTAGCGAGGTTCTTGAAGCAGTTCAACTAAAAGATTCGCTATTAGTAGACGCTGCTGCTGAGAGATGCACATGACGCAGGTATTCACACGTGCTTAATCCTCCCTCGTCTCTCCTCTCTCTAAAACTGCCTTAGGCCTGCAATATCATAGTCTGTTATTGCTCTAAAATTACCTTAGATTGTCAACGGAGGTTTGGTATGAGGTTCGTAAAAATTACTTGATACACTTCATGACAGAGTCTTGAAATAAATCATCGGAACATGAACAAATGAAAGGTGGTTGTGACTCTAGGCCATTCAAATTTTAGAGAAATAATGCCCCCTCCCGCAGTGTTATGGCCACGACGCCGGAAAGCCTATTAAGGGACGTTCCCGTTCTCAAAGAAAGAACAGATTTGAATATTATGACTGTAATTTTACCAAAAGAACGGTCGTAAACACGGAACATAAGCGCTTTTTGGATAGAAAACACTGTATTGGTTTCCATTGATTAAGAAATATTTTTGTTTGCTTTGGTGGTAATATTAGGCCTAACATATTAGGGAAGGGGGGCCCAAAAATTAGTTTTGCCTATGTCACGATAAGAGGTAAATCCGGCTTTGTATTTGGGGGAGTGTCTTCAATTGTTAACTCAGCATAACCTGCAAGACCTGTTTTCCATTTAGATGAACTCCAGCCCAGACATTTGTATTCTCCACACAGGCATGTCTGTAGCAGATATTTAACCACATATCAATTTAAACTGCAAATCATTTGTTTAAAGTCAGCATGAAATGGAAATTGTGACCGACTTTTCTTCCCTAATGTGATGTATATCCAAGTGAATCATCTTTTACAAGAACTATAGGTCAGGACTTCATCCATTTGGAATTGACTGAATCAAAGAAAGTTGTTTTGCAAACTAAATGGAGGCAGATCTGAATGCAAGTTTGTAGTCAGTTGTGGAGTGAGAAGTTGCTGAGGGGAGGGATTGAAACTCGTCTGGCCATTGGACAGCCTTATTGCCCAGGCTTCACATCAATATACATGTCAGTAAAGAAATGCTGTTATGAGGGGAATAAAAGGGCACATTAACAAAACAAAAAAGAAGAAGAATTGTCCATTTTGATTGCATGGTGGCTTTAATAAGATTAATAGTGTCAGTACCAGCGCTCTTTCGATACACTGCAAAGCTGGATGTGTGATGTAGGAGAAAAAGACTTGACAAATGCATGCATCACTCTGCGTTTATTAAATGCATGTTTCAAATTGAATCACTATTTTGTGCATTTGTTTCATTAAAGTTCATTGACGTTTCACTGAAGTTCATTTGTGCATGTAACTATATATCAAATGTAGTAGAACTGCCAAGGATAGCGAGTTTGCTTAAAATTGATAATATATTTACACCATTAAATATAACTAGCTTTATTCCATCTTGTCATTATAAGCACATCATTCTGTTCTCTTTAATTTAGTCAGCCTTACAGCCCTTAAAAGGAGAAAATTGCTGCATGTAGGTGTGTTGAAAGTTGTCAAGTCATAAGTAGAATGCAGACGTAATTGTTTAAGTAATTCATTAAAGTGCTTTTGAGCATTTTAGAGCAGGAGTTTTCAAATAGATTAGATATAATTGAATAGATTATAGATTAGTCCATAGTTTAGTGTCAGTGAATATTAAAGCACAAAAAGACTGCCATTGAAGTCTGAATTTCTCTGTGTGAATGAATGGCACAGTTTCTCTTCTACACATACTGAAGTATATGTGACATTCATGGTGTTTCTAGCATTTTCTGTTTCACTATATAAGGGCATGAACTTCATTTCCAGAGCTGCTCTAAGAGATACTTCACTATTTAATTTGATAAAACAACCGTATATCACAAAGAAGCTCAAAAGTCTTCATGACAACCTGTCAAAATAAAGGTTTGGTTTTAACATGAGAGATATATATATTACTATAGTACAGTAGAATGTGCTTCTCAAAATATTAATAATAAGTCAATAGTTGCAGTTAAAAAATAAGAAATAGTTGCAGTTTTTCTTCTGTGTTTTAAATCAACAGTAAACCTCTGTCATGTAGCACTTTGTTTGCCAAAAAGTAAAGTAATGGACATTTTTCTCATTTCTGCTGAAGTTCTGAAGCAGAAGTAATCGGATGTCTTCAATGGAGGTGAACAGGAGACTACGTGTTGCTGTTTTCTACATGTTGAGAAAACATGTTACATGTTTTTTTGCATTCCCATTTGCTCAAATAGCAAAAGAAAAACTCACGGCTTTCAAAAAGGAGAAATATAGAGGAGATTGCTATGAAACATGGCAGTTTACAGTCACTCCCACTGCTGTTGTATTAAAAACACCCTCACAGCGTTAACTATTTGTAATTTCATGCAAAGGTAATATAATATAAAATATAGTATATTTCAATTAAAATTTAAAAACTTGTACAAACACCAGAGTTACGATTGCTGATTATAATGAAAGTCTTGAAATGAAAGCGTCTTTGAAAAAGAGTTTTTCATTTGATTACCCGTTTATAATAAGTGTGTTAAACTCACAAAAAACGTAATTTAGTTTTAATAAAACAAAAAAAAAAATCTAAAAAATAAAACATTTCATAGGACCCTTTTATTATTTTTTAAATGTAACTTTTACTAAATTAAGTTGTATTCGTTTTATGATTTCAAATAATTAGACATGATTTTTGGTTACTTTTAAAACAGAGTCATGGACATCCAATGGCATCTAAATGTTCCTGTGGCTCAGTGGTAGAACATTGCATTAGCAGCACAAAAGATCGTGGGTTAGATTCTCAGGGAACACACATACTGGTAAAAAAAAAAAACACCTGAATGCACTGTAAGTTGCTTTGGATAAAGCGTCTGCCTGAATGCACTGGTAAGTTGCTTTTGATAAAAGCGTCTGCTAAATGCATAAGTTATATTGTATTAAGTGTGTGTAATTATGAGGGGGTCCTCTAATATTTCCAAGCAACCAGTAGTTCTAGCATTGAACCCCAATCATTTTAGTGTTTCTTAAATAAACTTGTTGGTAAGTTGATGAAATTACTGCATTTTTCTTTACATTTTAATGCATTAGTTGCCCTCTCAGGAATCTATCCAGTAGTAATATAGTGGAGTTTCACTGAATGCTATTGGTTGCCTGTGTTGTGTTGTGTGTGTGTGGTGTGTGTGTGTGTGTGTGTTTAAACACTATTTTAAACTTTCATCTTGCGATCATTCAATGATGTTGCAAAAAGAACATTATTTTGTGTATTTGGTGTAATACTGGTGTTTATTGCGGTTTAAGGTTAAAAAAAAACACATTATTATATACATTATTGTTTCTCCTCTATGCCCCGCCTTTCTGAAACACATCGATTTTTACAAAGCTCATCGGTCTGAAAAGTGAGGTGTGCTCTGATTGGCCAGCTATCCAGTGCGTTGTGTTTTTGAACCGAGACCTCAAGCGTGTGACGGAAATGTTAGCATCTTAGCATACTGTGATGATGCTCTGTCAGGCAGGAGCGATGATTCAAAAACATGAAACCCATTATAAACGAGGCATTCCTTGCATCCAGTGGGGACATAATTATGGATTATAACGACTTATACTGTCTTTTTACGCGTTGCGTTGCATCGCGCCGCATAAACATAAAGCCATGTCTGCATTTGTGATCGGAGAAATGACAAACAACAAGCGCTACTCTACACTGCTCAAAACTCGCATTTTGAATCATCAGTGGCAAATTCTTTAATGAAAACGTACTTACAGACTGTGAATCAGAACAGCCTGCATTGTAGTCTACACTACCAGGATCAGGAAACATCCTCCATAAAATGCACTGCACACATCTGAATATTTTGGGTTTGAACTGTTACTGAAACAGTGTTGCAAAGACAACTTAACCACTGATTCTAGTCGTGTCCTCTTTTGGAAGGCCAAACAAAGTAGTTTCGCTTTCACAACGAAACACCCAGCGCCTTCACAACATGGCAGCGGCAACAACTACATTACTACAGTGAGAGTAAAAGTTACGCCTTCTTTCCTTTGCTGAACATTTGGACGGCGTTATGCAGATCTTCCCACATCGTGACGTAGACATGTGGGGGCGTGTTAGAACGAGCCATTTTAGGTAGGCGTAGTTGACTCTTAACTTTTATAAATAATATCTCTTTGGATTTGAGACTTTAGTCTTTCTTTGCAACTTTACAGATCTTCTTTCACCAAGAGCTTGTAACACTTCAAGAGAAAGGAAAAATTTAAATCCGCATCATATGACCCCTTTAATATTCACTTGTTGTGTATGCTTGTGTGAATATCATAAAATAACATTAGGATGTGAGTAATTAACCTTTTTAAATTTAATATTTTACAAAATCTAAACTTATAAAAATCTAGTGTTCGAGTTTGATTCAAATGCAAAATCTGAGGGGGAAAAAAAGCAGTTATGACTGGCAATTCTCTTTTGAGCTACTAGGCATCTAGTGGCTAAACAATGGCATTACATTACTCTAGAAGCGCTCTGCAAGTGGAACATCGCTTTATTGTGCCATCTCAAAGAGGCACAAAATCACTTTCATTTACTTTTTCATTAACTGTTCCCTCCTGTTGGAATGACCTGCCCAACTCAGTCCGAGCAGATGAGTCCTTAGCCATCTTCAAGAATCAGCTAAAAACATCTCTTCCATCTTTATTTGACCCCTCTAACTCTAGCACTCTCTATTCTATTTCTATTTTTTATTAAAAAAAATTAAAAACTTGCCCCTTTTAGACTTCTAGCAGCCTATTAATTTACTAACTGCTTGTTTTCTTTAAAAAAAAAACTAACACTTGCTTCTCTAATATTTTTGTATTCTATTTGTTTTCTTTTTATTTATTATACAATTAACAAAAGCAAAAAAGGCCTCTAACACTAGCTTGCTTTGTTTTTATTTATTATATAATTTTTAAAAAAACCTTGCTACGTGTACTAACTGAGACTTGTTATAGCACTTACATATCATTGCTCATTTGTTGATTTTGATTGCTTCCATTGTCCTCATTTGTAAGTGGCTTTGGATAAAAGCGTCTGCTAAATGTAAATGTGCATACTGTATGAATATAATTTTTCCGGCCACCGGATGCCTCTAATTTTCCACTTTGTATTGGAATTTAAAAACCTGTCCTCTATTTTAACCATAAATGCTACACTAATTGAAGTATAATAAACATGTTAGAAAGAAATATTATTTTAAATGATCATTAATGGATCATAATTATTGCACAAATTATATCATACCAGAAAAATCTCTAAATATTAAATATTATCGATTATATTATTGATCTAAAATACAGTACAGTTATTCAACTGATACAAAGTTACACTTAAGGTGTCTGGCCAAGGAGTAGTAAGGAATAACTGAGGGTTAAACTCAAGAAAAACATTAATGTTGTCACTTTATAAGTAAAGTGTATATACTGTAAAGTGTAGTCAGCATTGTAATCAATGCACATGCATTAACATTTACCAGAAATTCCTGGAAATATAGTGAAACTGTTGTCTATCCTGCCTAAACCGATTCAAACTCTGTTTTTCAACAGCTCTGATCAATACCACCAAGAGAGTCCAATCAATGCCTTCCTCCAATATGTTTTTTTTTTTTTTTAAGGGTGGATTCCATCATGTTGGTAGAAGAGGGATTCAAGGTGGTTAGTGTGGATGCCAGTGACAAAATGCTCAAATATGCTCTTAAAGAGAGATGGGAGAGGAGAAAAGAGCCCACCTTTGATAACTGGGGTAAGTGGAGATCCCTGTTTTGAGTGGGTGACTTTACTGTTATGTGAGAATCAGTTAAATGTTTCTTCATGGTCTGGGGTCTCATTTATAAACATTGTGTATGCACAAAATGGGTATAGAAATATCAGTAGCCCCTCACTGCAGAACAAAGATCCAGGGGGCGGGGTTGGATCCACATCTAGGGGGTGGAGATGGGTGGGTTTAGGGATCAGGGGGTGGAAACGGGCAGGTTTTGTCAAGATAATTCAGGAAAAGACTAGAGATTCAGTTGCAAGTGTTCAAAGGTTTATTTTCTGAAGACCAAACATAAAAAACACAGGAAAAGTGAGGGTGCAGATAATTCCTCAGCAACGCAGGGACTACAATGGGCAGATGACTGAGACCCGGACAACAGTCACAGGAGCAACGGACTCCACAGAGAAAGCAAGAGTTCCTCACAGTAACATGTGGTTCCACAATAGTGCGGCAGTCACTCCACAGGAATCATCTACAACGCACTCAAGTCGAGTGCAGCAAACGGGAGACAGGAGAACACAGAACGAGAGTGAGCAAACAATGATCCGACCGTGAATGAACAACAAGCAACTCAATATAAAGGGTGCAGCTGATCATCACCAGCTGACCCTGATCGCTAATCAGCGATCATGAGTTGCCCAGCAACGCAGGTGACGGCAAAACACACACACACACAAAACAAAGAAGGAATCCACAGACCTGCGAACCGTGACAGGTTTAGGTATATGTAAGGTGGGAGGAGTTGGATCTGGATCCAACCTCGCACCCTGGATCTTGTGTCCTGCAGTGAGGACCATCTCAGAAATATGCGTACGCAATTTTCCGTGCACATATCGGGATTTATAAAAAATTAACTTGGCGTAAATATGTACGGACATTCTAGTACGCACTCCTTTTCCTGGAGTGATAAAAGTAATGAAGTAAACAATGATTTTAAACTCTTTTCATTTCGATATACACATTTACATGAAGTATTCCACTCTCATTAATGGAAATAAGCACTGAAATTACATAAAATCATTACGCAGAAGTTAAACAAAAATTTAATGAATTTAGACATTTTTATAGTGGATGTGCTTGATCAATTTTCCTGTGGCATGCTAATGACAGCGAGGAGTGCAATAGGTGCACAAATAATCCATCTTTAAACTAAACTGCAGATCTCATGTTATGAGAAAATATTTTTAGCGAGAACAGTGATCAATAATGTGCACTTACTTCCAGTGGCGTGTCCACAAGGGTGGCACGGGGTGGCAACTGCCACCCTTAAAATGAGCTTTGCCACACCAGTTGCCACCCCAAAGCAGCATATGGGATCGAAGTGCATTGAGAATGGAGCTGCGTGATTTTAACTGAAGCGGGGATCTTTTGAAAGTCTGAGAATTCTGGTTTTCGCTCGCTCTCAGAGTGCTCCACTACCGCTCAATCACTAGCACAATTAATGCCGTAACCGTTCTAAACTAGTTCAAGGATTGTACTGCACGCACACATGTACAGACACATAACGGATTACTCACACACAGAAACAAAAAATATTGTCAACGCTGCCCTGTGATTTGTCAATAAAAATGCTTAGAAACAGAAAAGTTATAGCGAAAATTTATTTGTGTTTTTAAGTAATTAAAACCCACAGCTTACTATTAGTAGAGAGACGTTGCACAGACAGGCAGGACTAATTTGCACGTAATCGCGCTCTCACAAATGCATTCAAATAAATGTAATTTTACTGTGCTTCTATGTATCTGATTTAATAACCGATACAATAACTGACGAAAATGTAGCCTACTATCATTTCATCCTTCCAAACAAAATTCTGACTTCAAAAAGCTGCAATGACAGATTTAACTTTTAATTCTGATAACCTTTGAATCGTTTAATGCACACTTACTTAAAGGAAAGAAAATAACACATTCTTTTTTTTTTTTTTGGTTATTATCATCATCATCATTATTATTATTATAATTATTAGCCTACTATTCATTCATTCATTTGATCTTATCTGATCTGCTCAAGGGCTCTTACGTTTACATAGGCTACTTTTATCCAGAGAAAACTGCACTGCATTTAACGTACATGTAGAAAATTCTGCTGTGATCTGATTGGTTGACTGAGTCCTGATAAGAACACCTGTGGTCTCTTACTAATCAAGCCTTAGTCTTAATGTATTTGTGTGTGTGAGAAGCAGTCTCTTTACTCATACATGGCCTGTGTGGAATTGTTGTGTTGGTGACAATGTAAGTTCCTTTGATTTATGTGTAATGTGATTTGTTATATTGAAGTATTTAGTATATTTGATCTTTATCCAGGCCAGTTGAAGTTGATTTAGACTTCATGTATGATTTGTGCTAATATGTTTGTGTCTATACTAATTGTTTCTATTTTCTTATGGGTTATCAGAAACCAACAATTGCCAGCACTTGTAACCATGGAAATGTCTACTCCTACTGGTTGAGAAAATAAAATGGAAACATGAGCTTGATGACTGAATGAGTTTTAATGGACTCGCCATTCCGGTAGCAATAGCCAAATCAGCCTAAGATTCTTTCCAGTTTTTTACATGGTCCTTCGAGCCAGAGAGGCTGCTAGAATGGATACTGAGGATGACTGTGTGAGGTCTAAATGCTCATCAAGGATTGTAAAGCCCCCCAAGAGGGTATCAAGATTATGTGATGGCTCAGTCAGATCCTTCGATTCATCTAAGTGGACAACTGTCACAAGAGCCAGAGGACTTGAGTCAGCAGGTTACATCACAAGGAGCTTCCATTACTGCAACCCAAAATGAGGTGAAGTCTATGTCTGAGGAGATTAAACGGATAAAGGGAATGTTGTTGGATATGGGACAAATGAAGGATATGCAAAGAAAAAAAAAGGTCTTTATCTTCTACTAGCTCTGAATGCAGTTCTAATTAAGAGTCCTCTTTCAACTCAACTGAGCCAACAAAATGAGGTAAACCCCGGAGATTCTATTGTGAATGAGTTGAGTGAATGTATACGGCAACATCATATTAAGCAGGGAAATATGTTTCCTACATCACCAAAGCTTGGTGGAAAAGTTACTCTGCCTACATCCCAGGATATGCCATCTGTCTCTGCAATGCCTATTTCTACTGCACCTACCACTACAGGGCTATTGGAGACACAATATCTACAGCCTTCTAATTCAGGTGTAACTCTCAGACCATCTGATCCTTCCTCAGGAAACCTCAGGCCACAATCTGCACTGAATTCAAATGTAATGAGTGCAAGCTTGACACAGCAACATAATGGTCTTCCCTGGCTATCTTCAGTCAGTCGTCATCATCAAATGAATCCCAGTTATTACCCCACTGATCATGATCAAGTAGGAAGGGATCAAAGCCTTTTGCCTCCTGATCGAATGCAGGGAAATGCATTTTATATGCCCAGTCAACCATGGATGCCTCCAAGTTGGCCGCCCTTCTATCCAAGTGGAGGATTAAGGCCTCCACACCTGCCTGATTTTCCTTATCCAGTATTATATCCATCGTAGGGCCAACATGCTCAACTTAAGTGTGATCCTTCAAGAGTTGCAATATTGCCTCCTAGAGATCTATCAGTTGGATTTCCCTATGCATCTTTTGGTTATCCTCATCAAATTTCCTTGCAACATAAATCTAGAACAGTTATGGAGCAGCAAGCTAATCCGTCAAGTCTGTCTGCTCAGAATCCTTTGACATCCAGAGATATCACTGCTTCAGTACCTCAAGAGCAGCAAAGGGATATGAATCAAACATCTGCAGTCTTTCAAACTGGATTACAGCAGATGGTAACTGATCAGCATATGTCCATTCCGACTGCAGCGACTGTGCCTCAAACAATGATGCCCGCTTTGCAGCCCTCAAGGTCAGCCCTTATTGAAAGACTTTAATTTCCATATTTTAAGAGTGATGTTCCTCATGAGTTTGCCATGCTGAACATGGCTTTGAAGAATCTGATGCCCCTAGAGGAAACTGAGCAATATAAGTATCATATTCTTCTGGATCATTTGAAGTTTGATGCAGCCCGACATTTAGCCTTGGCTTATGCCCATCATTCCCAGCCTTACACTACTGCTTTGAAGGCTCTCCAGAAAAGGTATGGTCAACCCCATCAGTTGGTGCTTCGGGAGATTGCTGCTATTAAGAACTTGCCAGCTGTACGTTCAGGAGATCCAGTTAGGTTTGGTCAATTTGCTGTACGGGTTCAAGCTCTTGTTGGCATGCTCCAGTCCTAGGATCATGAAGGAGCAAAAGAGTTATTTTGTGCATCACATGTCCATCAATTGCTCGGTAAGCTTCCAGCACAGCAGGTTGCCAATTTTGCAAGATATGCTAAAACTACTCAACCAGATGAACCTTATGACTTGGTCAATTTCTCTGTTTGGTTGGAAGAAGAATCAGAATGTCAGAATCTAGCCATCCAAGTGTTTGAACAATCTAAAGATGTGAAGTCCCAGACAAGAGAAGGGAGGCATACCAAGTCCCAATTTCAAACCGCTGCTTTCCTTCATGGGGTAAGTACAGAAGTGAATGTACCCACTCAGAGAAGGAAAACTGAAATTGCTAACAGTGAAATTATCAGACCACAGGAAAGGAATAAGGGCAGTAAACCATCTTGTGCATACTGCAGCTGCACTGATCACCATCTTAGTCATTGCACTGAATTCCAGAGCTTTGATACAGTAGCTAAACGGAAGTGGATTGCTGTCAACAACCATTGTTGGAGATGTGGTTGGGCCCATAAATTATTCAACTGTGACCTGCAAAGAAAATTCCAGTCCAGTTCCAAAATTCTTTAATAAAAGTCCAGTGTGTCAGAATTGTCACTTAGGAATCTTGCATGAAGTAAATGCACACAAGCCAGATTCTGGGGTATTTTATTTGAGCAGACCAAGTGGCATTAACTCTGTTCTTTTGAAAATTGTGAAGGTAGTTCTGAGCCACCAAGGAAAGACTCTGGAAACGTATGCCATATTAAATGACGGTTCAGAAAGGACCATGCTTATGTCTTCTGCGGCAGAATTTTTAGGTCTTCATGGGGCGGCAGAGTCATTAGTAATTCGAACCATCCGACAAGGCTCAGAGAAAATTGAAGGTGCTACTGTTTCTTTCTCAATTTCGCCAGCTGTCAATAAGCAGAGTAAATACAAAATATGCGAAGCCTTTACTGCTCAAAGGCTTGATTTACCTGAACAGACTTACCCAGTGCAGATCCTCCAACGACGCTATCAACATCTAAGAGGCATCCCTCTGGAGGAGTTTCAGAAGGTTAAACCTCTGTTATTAGTGGGAGCTGATCATCCTCACCTTCTTTGTTCCAAAGAACGAGTACGTTTCGGTCCTCCTGGAAGTCCAGCTGCTTTGCATACTCATTTGGGGTGGACATTGCAGGGACCAAAGAAGGTTGGGTAAGAAGCTTAACTCAACCACACAGTGTTTCTTCCAAGCTTCCCTCTCCATGGGGGGGGGATTTTCAGGGGGTTTGCATAAGGATGTGGCGAAGCTATGGCAAGTTGATGTATTTCCTTTCTCTCAGACTCCGAAGCATGACATTGCGTTCTAAACAAGATAAGGAGGCTCTCGAGTGCTTGGAAAAGGAAACAAAGTGTGAAGAAATTAATGGAATCAAGAGATATGTGACTCCTTTACTCCGAGCTAATAATGCACCAGATCTTAAAGCATCCCCCGAGGCAGTAATGCCAGCTTTGCGTCGACTGGATAGACAACTGGCTAAGGATCCAGATTGTGCAGTTATTTATGAGCAAGAGATTCAGAAAATCATTGAGGCTGGATGTGAGAAGAAACTGAAGTCCAATGAGATTGGATTAGGTGAGGAAGCCTGGTACATTCCCCACCATCTTGTGGAACATAATGGCAAGCATCGTGTGGTATTCAATTGTTCCCATCAGTATCAAGGTGAGAGTTTGAATGCATATTTTTTAGCTGGACCAGTGCTGGGCCCTTCTTTGATTGGAGTCCTACTAAGGTTTAGAGAACATCCAGTCGCTATCAGTGGAGACATCCGGTCTATGTTCCATCAAATCCACCTCTTGCCTTCTGATTCATCGCTGTTACGTTTCTTATGGCGAAATATGAGAAAAAATGACGCAGCTGATGTTTATGAATGGCAGGTTTTGCCGTTTGGTGCTACTTGTAGCCCTTGTTGTGCTACGTATGCTCTCCAGAATTGTGTGCAAAACTTTTCTGCCGAATTTCAAGATGTCAAGTCCTCTGTTCTGCATTCCTTTTTATGTGGATAATTGCTTGCAAAGCTTTCCAAATAATCAAGAAGCAAAAGAGATTCTTATGAACCTGCGTTCTTTGTTAGCGGAAGGTGGGTTTGAGATTCGGCAATGGGCCAGCAATCAGATTTCTGTGGTAGATTATCTACCAACTGATGCACGTTCAGTAGACACTGATCTATGGTTGAGCCATGACTCCACAGATCCGTGCAGGAGTACACTTGGATTAAGTTGGCACTTTTTGCAGGATACCTTGAGCTATAAGCATCATCCAGTGGAGTATGCTGTTCTAAAGTTACGTGTTCTATATCGAATACTTGCTCGTCAGTATGATCCACTGGGTTTTATCATTCCATTCACGACACGTGCTAAAATTCTTCTGCAACAGTTATGGACGAAGCCTACTAGAGAATGGGATGATTCAGATATCCCAGAAGGAATCAAGGCCGCGTGGATTGCATGGGAAGGAGAGTTACCAGATCTGGTTAAAATCCAAGTACCTCGATGGTATGATCCAAGAAAGAACTGGGAAGATCCAGTAAGCAGAGAGCTTCATATATTTGGGGACGCATCCGAAAGGGCGTATGGTTCAGTTGCCTACATGCGTCTGATTAATGGAGATGGTGAGATTTCTGTTTCTCTTGTTCTTGGTTTCATGGACCAACCTTTTTATCCTTGAACTCTCAGCAATGGCCAAAATCTCCAGCATCAAGTCCCGATGAGGTCGGTACTGAACTCCAAAAACCTTTGTTCTGTGGACTTAATCAGACACCAGCAAACTTTCCATGTTTTGATTTGCTTCAATTTAAAACCTGGTCAGAGTTGATTGCCGCGACAGTTGAAACCCTCTCTTTGGATTATGGAGATGACACCAAACCTTATCAAACACAAGCAGAATTGTATCTCCTGCATCAAGCCCAGATGGAGGATTTCCCTGAGGAAAATAAACTGCTTAATGATGGTAATGAAGTTCCGCGACACAGCCGTTTAGTTCACTTGGCACCTGAGTATGATCCAGTGGCAGAGCTGATAAAAGTGGGTGGACGACTCCGTCAAAGTGAAGATTTGGATTCTGAAGCTATTTATCCAATTGTCTTGGACCCTAAGAATCATGTTACCAAACTTTTGGTTGCTGACTTTGATTCAAATTTGTGTCATCCAGGACCACAAAGAGTGTTCACCCATCTTCGTTGGAAATATTGGGTTCTGAGAGGGCGACCGTTAATAAAGAAAATTCAGAGGTCATGTCTTGAGTGTAGAAAGTGGAAAGGTATGCCTTCAGTCCCCAGAATGACTGATCTACCAATTTCCAGACTTTGTATAAGCCTCCCTTTTGGTCGAGGGGTATGGATTGTTTTGGGCTTTTAAGCATCAAAGTCGGTCGCCGACATGAGAAAAGGTGGGGCATTATATTTAAATGCCAGATAACATGGTGTATTCATCTGGAACTACTTTCTGGTATGGATACAGATAGTTTTCTTCTGGCCTTTCAAAGATTTGTAGCTCGTAGAGGTTGGCCCTATGAAATATTGTCTGATCAAGGGACTAATTTCAAGGGAGGAGAAGGAGAACTTCGGAAAGGATTTTCTCAACTTAGTCCCTAATGTCAGGAGATGCTTGCCCTCCAACAAATTAAATTCTCCTTCAATCCACCATACTCCCCCCATTTCGGAGGTACTTGGGAAAGAGAGATATGGTCTGTTAAGACAGCATTACAAGTAGTTCTGGGCGCACAAGTTGTCTCCGAGAAAGTTCTGTATACCGTGGTTGTTGAAATTGAAGAGTTGTTCAACTCAAAACCTCTCGGCTATGTGTTTTCGAATATTTCAAACCTGGATCCCATTACTCCAAATATTCTACTGATGGGTCGGCGAGATGCATCCCTCCCACAAGTGATGTATGCAGATTCAGAGCTACTTACCCGTAGAAAGTGGAGACACACTCAAGTTCTTGCTGATCGACTCTGGGCCAGTTTCATTAAGGATTATGAATCTTCTACTAATCTTCAGATTGGTCAAAAGTGGAAACTTGATGGCAATCCTATTCCGCAGTCTATGAAGGTCATGATTTTGGACCCCCAGCTTCCTCGTGGACCCTGGCCTGTAGGGACTGTCAGCAAGACCTTTTCAAGTTATGATGGGAAAATAAGAGTTGCTGAAATTTTCAGTGAAGGGAAGCATTTAATTCGTCCTGTCAGCCGTCTAATTGTTCTCCCTGAATTGACTGATGATGGCGATAGCACAGTAGTATACATTTTCTTGTATACAAATGTTAACATATATTTGGGGGCGGCTGTAGAAAATTCTGCTGTGATCTGATTGGTTGACTGAGTCCTGATAAGAACACATTTGGTCTCTTACTAATCAAGCCTTAGTCTTAATGTGTTTTTTGTGTGTGTGTGGGGTGTGTTGTGTGTGTGTGAGCCCTGATTTGTCAGCAACATTTTACACATTTCTTTAATAAAAGTTTATAAATAATCAAAATATAAACAAAGGTTGTTGTTGTTGTTTAGAATTTTAAATGAGCTCAAAATATTATTATCAAGTAACTACATAAATCGCTCACCCTTTGATTAACTATACATAAGGGAGTGGAAACGGCAAGTGAATACATGAATCAGTGATCCTCTGCAGCCATCTACTGGTCATAGTGGTAATGTCATGTTTGTTTTCAACTAGGTAGCAGTAAATCTTTGCGTCATGGGGGTATTGTAAAATGACTTTGATTTTTGTTGTAATAATTTTACTCAGTTGTAAGGTAATTAATCATTATTAATTCATTCAGGTTTATTTCTAGCTCAGGTTTTAAAGAACTCGATCTGAGAATTCGAGGTCCACCTGATCAAAACTGACTTTTGACTTTAAATAGTTTATACTTTTAAATCAAGGGTCGTCCAGCGAGCCGGTGATTTTTAGTATATTTTAACAATTTGAATATCTGTATTCTCCCTGGCCACGGGTTAACACAATTATGATAATTTGTCAGCTCTTAAGAGAGAGGTAACGTTGATCTTGGCAAAGTTTTACACTTGAAAATTAGATGACACCAGGACACAGCATTATATAAAGAAACATAAATTATGGCTATTTAGATTCACCTTAAGAATTCACAGAGCTGAGAATCTAAATTCACCAGTTCAGCAGATTAGAGAGTTGTTCGTTTACTTGCGTTCTGCTGGTTGACAGCTGAGGTGACTCCGTGGCTGATGCGGGCTTCCTGGAGGTCTTTGAGGGAAACCCCGTTACTGATTGGTCAGTGATGTCGGAATGACGTCCTTTGGGAAACCCCTCGTTGGTCTGTGATGAAGCAGAGGCGTGAGCAATTCTGCTGAGAGTCTTAGTGTGCAAGACTTTCAAGTTTGTTGACGATTTCAACGAAGTATCACTGAAGTGTTGAGTTTTAGATGGCTGGTCGCTTTTGATGTTAAAAGCGTGAGCACACGTGGTGCTCTAACACAGCGACAGGCCAGAGCAGGAGAAGCAGCAAGCAAGCAAGGATTCTGTCCTGCATTGGGGTTTTGCTCTGTGGCATAAGTCCGTCCCCCGAGGCGATCTCCCAATCGCCTTCTTGCGCAGGCGGAGCGTGCATACATTAACAAGAGGCCCCATTTATTATGAGTACACCTATAATGACATATGTTTTGATACGGATATAAAGTTCTTAAATGCAAATATTGTAGATTACTATAAAGTTTCTTCATTCGTTTTCTGAATTGGGGTTTCCATTCGTCAAGATAAACTTAACATTAGTACACATTTTAATTCCTATCCTAAAAAGGGGGTAATTAAACACTGGTTAAAGTTGCACCAATTACATGAAACACATCAAGCATATATAAGACATCAAACAGGACTTTGTGATTCTATGCTCTGATAATTTTATACTTTCAATGCTTAGCAATGATTATCAAAGAAATCTTGTCTCTTTCCTTTGGAATGCAGGGGAAAAGGGAAGGGTCCTTCGGTCATTCTCAGGTCAGATCTGAGAGTTCGCTGGAGAATCTCCTGCTGGACAGGGAGCTATAAAATTGTCTCTTTTGTTGATCGGGTTTTAGCAATTTATAATTCAAAGGGTCAGGGGTATCCCTATCTTGTCCTTGCAAGCCCGTAAAACGCTTTTAAGCACTGTGAAAGTACTGTCTTCTTTGGCATGTCTTGAGAGATAGCCAAACAGTCCAGGAAATGCTTCACCTTCACTGACCCTGCATGAGTTTTACGACTGCATCTGTTGGCTAGGAGTCCTTCGATTTGTCTCAATGGAATGTGAGGGTTTGATGTGTGTGTCTCCATCATGTAGGTGGGTCTGTTGTGAGACATAGATCCTACACTGTGGCATGAAAAATTGGGAGGGGGGGTCGCATCTTTGACACTTTTTTCACCATTGACTTCCAGAAAATGTTCTGACGGTTACTGTTAGGCAGTGCTGGGAAGGTTACTTTGTAAATGTAATCGGTTACAGTTTACAGGTTACCCTATTTAAAATGTAATAAGTTGTGTAACTATTTCAATTGCTTTATTAAAGTAATGTAACTGATTACATTGGATCACTTTTTGATTACTTTTCTAAATGTAAAATATTTTCTACTGTTAATCATTTTGAAACATTTAAAGCAGGCAGGGTTAACCTTACAGTAGAACTCAAAAATCAGTTAATCTTAAAGCATATGCATAAACCCAAATAGGAAATTAAACAGTTATCGAATAAGCATGCATCTTATTCTGTGTTCTAAACTCCTGAAACATTTGGTGTCTCATATTTTAGAGCAGTCAACACAATTTATGAAAGAAATCAATTAAATATGTATGTGGGAGTGTTTGTGAAAACCCCCTTGTAATTGTTAAACAAGTTTCAACATATCTGTAGGCTAATTTAATTACACTTTATTTTTTTCTCAGTAACTGTAACAGATTGCATTTACATTTATTTTGTAAGTAAATTACGTAATTCCGTTACATGTAATTAGTTACTCCCCAACACTGGTGTTAAATATACAGAATATATGGGGAGTACAAACACTGATCTATAGTTGCCACCCCTCATTCTGCTCATGCCCCCTCTTTGCCACCCCAAGTATAAAATCCTGGACACGCTGCTGCTTACTTCGATATTATGGCAGACACTGCTGGATTTAGCGGTCGAACGGTCCATTGTCCGGCTTGGATAGGTCCAGTGATAATAGCTTACTGTACAACCACAGCTGCACGGAGGTGTTGATGTCTTGTGTATGCATCTCCACAACATAATGAAAAATACCATTGTATTTGTAGGATACAACTTTAAGAAAATGGTAATTTGCACATTTCCTTTTTAAAATACTTTGTCAGTGGCGCGCCGAGTCAGACAATTGTATTTACACTGCAATATTTAATATAGGCTAAAAATAGCTAAAATATGTTCACCTTATCAGCAAAACGGCATAAATTTAATTCGATTTAAATTGTTTAAAACAATTGAAATACTTGGCCAGTGGGAAAGAATTATCTCAACTCTATTCTAAAATATTTATCTGAGAACTATTTTAAACAGTTTTGTTTTTATATTTATTCTGCAGCATAACAAGGATACTGGATGATTTTTAGCAATAATAATTGTGTATGGCACAAATGGCATTTACAGTCCGTATCTCATATTCCCTTAATGTCTTTTACCTTTGACACTGTTGAACATAGTGTCACGTGAATGGAATGTGCATGGAAATTATATGCTGATAAGGTTATGCATAGTAAAACTAGGCGTTTTAAGCTCCATATATGGTGATTTCGGGGAGGCATACGCACAATCTTCCCATGACTGGGATTTATAAAGGGATTTTTGCGCAGGTTCTGGGGTACACATGGTTTTATAAATCGAAAAACTTTTGCGTTTAGTTTTATAAATGAGACCCCTGGGCCTTTTTGTCCTACGAATGAAATTTAGAATTTGCCTAAGTACAAGAAGATCCGTATTCATCAAACGTGCGCAGGCAGTTCGTACACACATGAGTAAGCAATCATTGTTGATAAATCCCACATGTGCGTAAGTAACATGCTCCTTCACGTTCACTGTCATTTGCATTCGGAAACGCCTCCAATGAACCATATATGGTGACAACACCTCCCTTTATAAATCACGTGAATGTATGTATCCTCACCGAAATCATGGCAAAGAAAACGGTACCGACTAAGAAGCCATTCTGTGCTCTCACTCTCAGCGTGGTCTTTGAAAACGCGTTCTCTGCAGAGCGCATTTTTTGCCAAGTCTTCCAATTTAACGCAAGATAAACCATTGCACCAAACAATTTAAAACCAGACAAATGATACATTGAGTGTTTTATAACTGAAGGAAACACAGGACATATGTGGATTGCTTAATGTATACTGTGACACTCTTAAATGCGTTTTATGTGTAGTGTCGCTATTCTACCACTAGATTCTCTGCGTAAGCATGCTCAGAGGTGTGCTTGTATTTACACACATTATTATTCTACGTATAAGTACAAGTTGGTAGATCCCACACTTTGCGTGAAACTGTTCTTACACACTCATTACACACACATCTGTGCATACGCACTGTTGATAAATGTGGCCCCTGGTCTTTGTATTTCAGTAATTGAGGAGGCCAACTGGCTAACATTACCAGAAGATGTTAAAAAACCTGGAGATGGGTTTGATGCAGTAATCTGTCTAGGCAATTCATTTGCTCATTTACCAGACTTCAAAGGTAAGAATACCAAACCAAAATATGTTTAATATTTTTATGGATTTATCTATTTAACTACTTTCTCATATTTCACAGGGGACCAGAGTGAACAGAAGCTTGCCTTACAAAACATAGCCAGCATGGTGAAACCTGGAGGGATCCTAATCATTGACCACCGTAACTATGATTACATTCTTGAGACTGGCCAAGCACCCCAAGGAAAGAATATTTTCTATAAGGTAGTTAAAGACCCACTGAGGAGTGCTGACCTAATTTTCAATGAAACAGGAAGTTAGGGTGAGACATATTGCAAGACATATTGTGCTTGGCTTTTGTCTGAAATCATGCATCTACTTGGTTTATTATTTTTTACATCAGGGCTTAGCTGCAAAACTGTGAAAAAAGAGACAAATTCTCAGAAATATTTTTTCAGTATTATCTGCCTAAACATGACAGGAATTAAAGGTGCAGTAATGCAATTTCTGAGAAACAGTGTTAAAAAATGTAAGTCAACATGCAAACAAACAATTCTGAATATTTGCTAGCTGTCTGTTCTGTGTGATGAAAAAATGGTGTTTAATTTTAAGGCTGTTAAACTAAAAGGCTTATGTGAAAGTCCAGTAATTCTGATGAAATATGGAAAAAATCAGTGCTTGTTTTTCAGAGTGACCTGAAACAGGACATCTCCACCTCAGTACTGTGGGTAAATAGCAAGCCTCACATGATCACACTGGACTACACTCTGGAACTGCCTCAACCAGAGGATGTTCAGACTCCACCTGATACAAGGTACTGTGACCTGAGCTTTTGATGCGGTCCGTTTTTGAGTGGTTGTGATCTGTGTAATTATAGATTACTAATTAGAACATGGATATAATTACAAAAAGAGAAAATAAAAATCTATCTATCTATCTATACATACACTACCAGTCAAATAAATGCAGGCTTGGAGAAACATAAGGGGGGTATTTTAAATTATATATATATTTTTTATTTAAAGGTCGATGCTGCTCATAACAAACCTTTTGCCTCAATAAAATCCTAATTTGCTGCTTATTAATAGTTAACTACCTTAACAAAAGGTAGTTGTTAAGTTTAGGTATTGGGTAGGATTAGGGATGTAGAATATGGTCATGCAGAATATGTGCTTTATAAGAAATAATAAACAGCCAATATGTTAAGAATAGGCATGCTAATAAGAAACTAGTTAATAGTGAGAATTGGTCCCTGTACTAAAGTGTTAACAATTTTTTTTTCTCTCTCTCTGAATACTTGAATAATTAGAGATGCTAATTTATCTGGGCTGAGAATGGTGACAACCCACACTCATTTTAACCCTCTGAGGGCCGTTTGTCTATAATGCACACTTGGGATGTTTGAACCCCAGACAATAGGTGTGTGTGTGTGTGTGTGTGTGTGTGTGTCAGGGTGTCCTTAAAAAGTCTTAAAATGTCTTCAATAACGTTTTCCTAAAATAAGGCCTTAAAAAGTCTTAAAATGTCTTAAATTCGTTTTCGATGGGTCTTAAATATTTTTGGTCTCATTACCACTAAATATCTTCAGTCTGACGGACCTAATGACTGTTTACAATCATTGGACAGACCAAAGAAAACCCACGGTAAGTTACTGCGTCATCAGAGAGAATTGCAGTAAGTTAGCAGAATACAGAATACAAGCTCGCGCTGAGGCTCTCTCTGTTTGTCTCGAGACTTCAGAACAAATGAGCGTGACAGCACACATAAACTCAGAAGAAACACACTGAGGTAAAAAATTCTAAATGTTTAGTTTATTCATAACATGATATAGTTAAATAACACCATGACAAGTGAGCTATTTTGCTCAATATTCTCACGACGCAAAAAAACATTCAAAACACCTACAGAGTGCACGCATTACGTGAAGTCTAGTGCGCTCTTTCACTGCATGATTCAGTCTATTAAAATACATTCAGAATGATCACAAATTCAAGACATGGTGGCAGAAAATGTGTATATTTATACCACTTCATATAGTTAATCAAGTTCACACGGAAGAGTGCCGTTTTTCTCCAAAAATTACCATGATTACAAATGTGATATTGATTTTATACAAACAGTTCAATAAACTAGAAGTTTTATTAAGAGACTTACATTTTAGACACCATATTGCCTGTTTTTGCACTATTTCGCCAACAAAAATAATTCCAAACAAAGCCACAGCTCTGTTTTGCATCTTTGAGCAACATGACGGTGTTTCATTCCCGAATGAATCAACTGTTTAAATGATTCGGTTCAGTCGCAATGACTGACTTAACAGTGACTTACTGCCACCTACTGGCGGTTTTAAGTGATGTTTTATTAACAAATTTCGGGAGGAGCACGCGCAGATAATTAACACGGCCAGTCCATCATCAGTAATTACACCATCTATCCAATCAGCACAAGCGAGAACCTCTATAAATAATCAAAGCAGCCTTACCTCCATTATCTCCAGTCTTTCAACATTCGGTTCACTCCCTTTGCCATCTTA
Organism: Sinocyclocheilus anophthalmus; assembly: GCA_018155175.1. NCBI lineage: Eukaryota > Metazoa > Chordata > Actinopteri > Cypriniformes > Cyprinidae > Sinocyclocheilus > Sinocyclocheilus anophthalmus. The sequence goes on from JADLZN010002958.1 coordinate 59,930, forward strand.
TCACAGACCCATTTCCCATCCAAAGAAGAGACCTATACTGGGGATTTTTTCAGATCTGCCGCAATTTGCCGGCCCCATGATCACTCCTTCCCCGCCAGACACGAGCACCAGGCTTCATCGCGGCCACTGCTCTTCTCGACCAGCCACACGCTCTATCCAATAGACCGTGCAAAGCACCGAGCTTGCCTCGCTCGACACCACCATCGTCCCGCACAAGCTCTCCTTTCCTCGAACGCTGGGTCGCAGCAGCAGCAGGCCTTCAACGAGCCTGGGCCGCGCCCACAGATCTCACCGCAGCAAAGCCTCACTCAACAGCCTTTTCACCGCAGCTCTCCAGGTCGCAGCGCCGTATGCAGCCGGGCCTCCAGCTCTCGTAGCAGACGAGCTCGAGGCTGCCTCCGCTAGCGGCACAGGCCGCGTTGCAAATTAATTACATTTCAGGTGATGTAGCTAAAAGCAGGTTTTCGTGGCTAAAGTTTGTTAAACGATATTATATCATAAATGGATGTTGATGCCATTTTTTTTAAAGGGGTCATATGATGCTTTTTTAAAGATAATTATTTTGTGTATTTGGTGTAACAGAATATGTTGACATGCTTTAATGTTCAAAAAAAACACATTATATTTTAAAATACTGCTACATTATTGTAGGTCCTCTATGCCCCGCATCTCTCAAACGCTTCGTTGTCTACAAAGTCCCTCCTTCCGACAAGTGCAGTCTGCTCTTATTGGCCAGCTGACCCAATGCATTGTGATTGGCCGTTTGATCTCGTTTTGATTTGATTGATCTAGTTTGCACCCACACACATACACACACACACGATGCGCAAAACTTTTTTTTGAACAGTCAATAGCAAATACTTAAAAATAATAACAAAACAGTAGCTGATTCAGAAGCGCCAGATTGCATAGCAAAGTCAGAATTACCTCCTATCCTAGGTTCATGAAACGGTCGTCCATAAAATGCAAAAAGATATCTCTTTTGTTTGCGAATTTAGTTTTTGCAACTTTACAGGTCTTCTTTATTCACCAAGAGCTTGTAACACTCCAAAAGAGAAAGGAAAAACTTGAAATCGCATCATATGACACCTTTAAAACAATTAAAAAAAAATAATAATATAAAGCCTTTTTTTCCAAAGTTTATCATCCACACTGAAATGTCTGAAAGCGTTACATTAGCCTTACTGTGCATGTATAAAACCTCACTGAGATGATACAGACGGAACAGATATAATACGTTTCACGCAGTTCTTCTGACAGGATCTATTCATTTACGGAAATATTTCACCATCCACTGACGCGCCCACGGCACGCTCACTCAGAATTTATGTAAAACGCAACTGCCCTCATGTTTTGACGCAAACAGCAATCGTGAGACATTTTAGCCAGTTTTAGGACGTAATATGACGAGCGTTGCAAAGTAAAATACTTAGCAACGTGAGAAAAGTGAATAGACACATAAAATGCACAAAGTTAACGTTCATGGTTTAAACATTCTAGTCTATTGGTACAATGCGTTACACGACTAAACATGCTTCATCGTTTTCAAAAGCTTCCGTTTCTGCAACATGAAAAAAGCATTTTCAAATGTATCCGCTCTGGAAAGAGTTTTTAAAGCTCTGTTTTCCTGGACTCCTTGTTTTAGCGTGGATGGAAGGCCAAAACTAGAGGAAAAGATTAATGTTGCCAAATCTAATAACAAATTGCTAAGTCGGCAACATTGCAATCTACCCAGGCATTTCAGCTTGTCCCGATAAGTGTCATTAACCCTTCCACTTTCTCGCAGCCTATAGCTACAGCAGCCGAAGCAAGTGTGAAGCTGCTTCTGCTTGCAACACAGGCCCTCACATCTCAGTATTTCTGTCCTGTTACTTCTAACCCCCTTTTTTCCTTTCAGCGGCCCCCAGCTCCCATAGCATGAGGCTGCCTCCACTAGCAGTGCAGGCTACACAGGCTCTTCAGGACGTCACAACCCCACCCCTTCCCATGGCCTACAGCTACAGCAGCTGAAGCAAACGTGAGGCTACCTCCATTTGTAACACAGGCCCACATCTCTTCTGCTCCCTCATGCTACTAATAACCATTTTCCTGTTCAGTGGCCTCCAGCTCCCGTAGCAGATGCTAGTGTGAGCACGCCTCCGCTAGTGGCGCAGACCCATCCTCAGCCCTTTCCTTACCCCACTCCCAACCCCCTACCCATGGCCTGCAGCCCCACCGTCCAACCCTAGCATAAGGCTGCCTCCGCTAATGGCGCAGGCCCCAACACCCGCCATTCCCCCTCTCTTTCCCCCTCTTTCTTAAGCTATCGCTCCCGGAGCCATCCCAAGCGTGAGCATGCCTCCGCTAATGGCGCAGGCCCCGACGCCCGCCATTCCCCCTCTCTTTCCCCCTCTTTCTTCAACTATCGCTCCCGGAGTCGTCCCAAGCGTGAGCACGCCTCCACTAATGGCGCAGGCCCCAACGCCCGCCATTCCCCCTCTCTTTCCCCCTCTTTCTTCACATATCGCTCCTGGAGCCATCCCAAGTGTGAGCAGCTATCTTTCCTCCTCATGCTCGCCCTTCCTTCTCTCTATCATCCGCCACACCCCTACCCATCCCTCCGAACACTCCCACCTTGGAACCACCCCCTGTAGCCAGCATCATCAGGACACAGATTTTGTCAGAAGCCTTCAAGACCTACGTGCGGTCAGACCGCTTCCATATCAAAGAAGCTCACCGAATCCTCATCAGCCGACCCCCTTTAACGCCAGTCCATCCCTGTTCACTCGAACTCCTGACCCACCATATTTAACCCCCTTTAACATCACCTAATCCATCTATAACGGCCCATCCCCACTCCAGCCATCCCAACAGCACCCCGCATCCGCAGGAGCCTTACCTAATTCCCACACTGCCGCAGCAGTCCCCGCTCGGCCGGAAGCTTCCTATAATTTCCCACTCCCGCAGGAGCCTCATCTAATTCCCACACTGCCTCAGCAGTGCCCGCTCCCGCAGGAGCCTTTCCGTATTTCCCCACTGTCCCTGCCCCGGCAGGAGCTTTTCCCTATTTTCCACACTGCCGCAGCAGTCCCAGCTCCCGCAGGAGCTCTTCCATGTTTCCCCACTGCCGCAGCAGTTCCCGCTCCCGCAGGAGCCTTACCTAAATTCCCAACACTGAAAACTCGTAAAACTTCCCGCTTCCGCAGAAGCCACTTTCTCTTTTCAGATGCCGTAGCAGTTCCCACTCCCACAGGAGTTTTCTTTTCAGATGCCCTAGCAGCGCCCGCTTCAGCAGAAGCCTCTAGTTCTGTCTTCTAAAGCCTCAGCAGTGCCGCTACTACAAACGACGTCCAGCACCCCACCAATTTTAAGCTTTGCAAATTTTGGGGGGTTATCAACGCTCCTCTCTGGCTGCTGTCCTGTACTAATTGCATCTTTGGGGGAGCGCTTTGGGTCCGGGCTTAGACCCGAGCTCGGACAGGGGGAGTACCCCGGGCTCGAGAGTAATTACCGAGCTCGCCAAATAAGCAAACTTTACTATTTGCTATCAGATTAGATGTAAGTGTGAACTCGTGAAGTGATGTTTTATTAACAAATTTCGGGAGGAGCACGCGCAGATAATTAACACGGCTCAACATTTTTATTGTATATCCAATGTATTTTAAACATTAATCTCATAACATTATTTATTGCAGTTGTAATTATTGTTATTTGCAGTGTAAATTATTTAATCTGACTGGTAGCAGCCCTATAGTGTATATTGAATTTATTGATAAATTGTAATAATTTGACATGTAAGATGATGCATACATCTAAAAAGGTTAAAAATAGGCCTTTGTAAAGGTAAATATGCAGATTTAAGTATGTAAAAGCTGATAGAACACTGATTTTTACTCCACCAAAAATCTCAGTGATGCAGTTATTTTGCAGGGATATTTTGTATGGAATATTGTCTGCTGACATGAAAAGTTCACTGTATATCGTAGAAATAAATATAATTTATTACAGCAATTATATTTTGTTTTCTTTTTAATTTATACACATTAAATATTACATATATGTATGTAATAAAATGTGTATTTCCATTACAGGTTTAGGTCTTAAATTTCATATAAGGTGGTATTAAAAAGGTCTTAAAAAGTCTTAAATTTAACTTGTTCATGTCTGCAGAAACCCTGTGTGTGGTGTGTGTGTGTGTGGTACTGTTTATATATCTGGTGGGGACTTAAACCGAATACCACACAGACTCTGGGGATCGTGCCGGTGGGACTAAATTGTGGTCCCATGGTACAAAACTTATAATCTATACCAGAATTAAGTTTTTTGAAAATCTAAAAATGTGAGGGATAGGTTTAGGGGTAGGGTTGGTGTAGGGCAATAGAATATACGGTCTGTACAGTATAAAAACCATTACGCCTATGGAGAGGCCCCACAAGGATAGCGGACCAGACGTGTGTGTGTGTGTGTGTGTGTGTGTCTGTGTGGTGCAGTAAAAATTTAAAGATTAATTTTAAGTGAAATTGGGGGGTCAGTAACAAAAGTAGCAGTCAATATTTGGTGTGACCACTAGACTACAGTGCATCTCATCCTCATGGACTGCACCAGATTTGTTGGTTCTTGCTTTACGATGCTACCCCACTCTTCAACCAAGGCACTTATAAGTTACTGGACATTTCTGTGGGGACATGTGGGCACACGTGGTTTGCCACTGCAAGAAAGATCAGCTGTCCTTCCTGTCTCCCTGTATCACTGTCTTAGGCATCTTACATTACATAAATTGAAGTTTATTGCTTTGGCCACATCTGCAGTTCTCATGCCTCCCTGCAGAAGGCCTATGCCTTCATGCAGGTGAGCAGGGGCCCTGGATTTTCTTCTGGTGTTTTCAGTCAGTTGAAGGTTCCCTTTACTGTCCTAGTGGCCTGTTCAGTTAAATCAACACTTGAATAGAACTTTTTCATTTCATTTTTTAACATTAAGTAGCTTGGTAATATGGCAAAATATTTGCTCCTCTCTCTTTTTTTTTTTTTTTTTTTTTTGCCAATCACTTAACCCCATGTTGTTCCAAACCCGTAAAAGCTTAATCGTCTTCGGAACACAATTTAAGATATTTTGGATGAAAACCGGGATGCTTGTGACTGTCCCATTGACTGCCACGTAAATTACACTGTCAAGGCCCAGAAAAGTATGAAAGACGTCGTCAGAATAGTCCATCTGCCATCAGTGGTTCAATCTGAATTTAATGAAGCGACGAGAACACTTTTTCTGTGCAAAGAAAACAAAAACAACGACTTTATTCAACAAATCGTCAAATACGTCAGCGCCAATTTGGAGAATATCCGCTGGACGCAAATAACGTACCTTGTTCTGTGTCAGCCGCGCCACAAGGATATGTTTTCTACGCTTTGATTTGAAGGAAAACAGCATATCCTTGTGGCGTATCCAAGACAGGAAGGACAGCTGTTCGTGTGTGTGTCCCCACCCTCCCCCCAGAAATGTCTGGGAACTTGGAGGTGCAAGGATAACCTCTCACAGCAAGAGCTAACAAATCTGTTGCAGTCCATGTGGATGAGATGCACAGAAGTACTTAAAGCAGCTGATGGTCACAACAGATACTGACTGTTACTTTTGAAATTCCAAATTTGTTTGATTTTCTTTTGAGTTACACAAATTAAATGAAATATCTGAAGAATGTTTCAGCTGTTTTGTCCATAGAATTAAACAATAGGGGCATAAAGATAGCGTAAAAGTAATCGATACAACACCAGTTTTCTGAAGTGAATGTTCACTTTGTATGATGAACAGAACGAAATGTAGTTGCCATCATGGTTAGGTCACCCAAAAATTTAAATTCTGTCATCATTTCCCAAACCCATAAAACTCTTTTAATTCCACTTCAAAACACAAATTAAGATGTTTTTAATAAAACCTGAGAAAGTTCTGTCCCTCCATTAAAAGTCTGTGTCTGTTTTTACATCCATTTGCAGTAAATTTGTCCTCTCCATCTTTAACTGTACTGAGCAAGAGCAAACTATGCAAACTAGCAGTGACGCTTGCAAAACTGGCATTTTACAATTTATTATTATCTATACCTTTAAAACAATCATCCATATATTATCTAAAATACAGTATGCACAATCTGCAATAATACACCATCCAGTGATGTCATGCTTTGTTTATACATTTAAAATAAAAAATTAAAATAATAATAATAATAAAAAGATAAGATGTATGAATGATTTGTCTGATGACTGTTCAGATTTCGTGTGCTAAGTGGCCAAACAATTAGTGCATCCCTAGTACATGCAAAATAATTTCTAGTAAGCAATTAAGATAAATGTAAATTACTTGTGGAATTCCAATAAATATGTTGCTCACCAAGTACTCAGAGTCATGGCTATTTAGATGTTTGACACAAAACGGTTGCTGAACGGTTCTTTCGATACCTCACTACTTGAGGTTTTCACTAACTGTAGCTATTTTAAATGAAATAAGTGGTGTGTGTGTGTGTGTGTATCAGGAATTGGTTATAAATAATGTTACATGCATGATGTTCTTAAAAAGTTTTCTTTTCTGTCTTGTAGTAAATTCCGCCTGTCATACTACCCCCATCGTTTGGAGAGTTTTAAGGAGATTTTGAGAGCATCGTTCTTTGGAAAATGCGAGCACAATGTATATGGAGACTTCAAGCAATACACCCCAGGGCAAGGAGAGGTGCCCTGTTATTTCATTCATGTGGTTAAAAAGAGTACTTAAAGCCACATGCATTCTGCCATTTTATTTCATCTTCACATGGAAAAATGGTTGTGAAAATTCATTCTTAAGCATGAAAAATATACATGTACATTGTACTTTACAGAACACTGCTGAGAGCATGTCACACAGAATGTGTTTTTGTGTTCCACTATGCTGCTTAATTGTTTTGTTTTTTTCTATGTAAACATGTGCTAGACAGATGTCTTTGTCCATTGATCCACGTCAAATTACAGAAGTCAAACTAAAAAGATAAATGCATAAAAACCCCTGATTTTCACCCCTGAATATTAAAGCATTATGGAATATGCTATGTAATATAAACAGATAAGTATTATAAGAACGGTTGTTATACAAGTCCGCAGGTATAGCCATGCTATTCAGACTAACAGCACTAATCGTGCTGTAATATTACTTTTAAAAACGAGCAATATAATTATTTCCAGTCACTCTGTTTGGAACGGTGTAGCAAAAATAGACAAAGCTGAATTAGCAATTCATACGGTGTTTTCGAGAAACACACAGTGTGAATGTTTTTGAACAAATTGTGTTATGTTAATAATTTAATTGCTCACTTATAAAGACAGTTGTTTCCAACTACTGGCTTAACATTGTAACCTGAAGAAAGAATCGCTGAAAAATCCTTAGCAATTATACAGTCGGCCTGTTTGGAACATGGTGCAAACACAGATAAACAAGATGATACAAACAGTGTAAGTAAAAGCGTGATTAGGGTCTACATTAATCGTTACACATAAATCGTAATAACTTACACATACATAATGAACCATACACAGTATAAATATAGCCATACAAATATGTGTATTACTGAAGGTTCAGACAAATACATATCACTGCTGTATGTCTTTCAAAAATGATTTAAAGTGCTGACTCTACTATTTTTCAGGGTGATTTTGAATATACATGGCTAATACATAGTGTAATTATCTGTAGGTATGCAAAGATTAAAGTTTACTGGACCTTTTTTTTTTTTTCAATGTTCAAACTGTATTTTCTTTAACAACTTATGTAGTAGTTAAAGCCGGTGTTTCTTTAGGTTTGCTCATTGAGGGTTGTAAGGCTTTATTTCATTTTCCTTCATGTGTTTGACCCATATCAAATTCCTTCGACACTCACACAATGTCAAGACTGTCTGGTGTTGAATTCCAAAATAAAAGCCCTACAAAAATGAATATATAACCTTCCCCTTCTGTGTCCTCTGTCCTTTTTTTAAAACAATAAGGCTTGCTTAGTTGGGGTTTAAAAGACACTTAATATTAAATATTAATGATGAAATTAACAAACTTATTATTAAGTAATATTATAGTATTCAGGCACTGACATTCTCATACCTCAACCCCATGCTTTCAATAAGAAACACTTTGTCATCAAATAGACAAACACGAGACGGGCAGGGAATTTATGTCTGATGAAATTATATATGGGTAATAATGGTGCCATCCGGACTATATGTTGGGCGTATGATTTTCAATTTGAGCAGCCGAACAAACAATTTTATTTAGATTTACCTTAAGCTTTTAGACATTTTAGAGCACAAAACAACCCCAAACTAACCATTTCAAATAAAACACAGGATATATCTGAAAAGATAGATATCACAGTCAGGTTATTCAAAAAGTACAAATATCCCAGTCCTCAAAGCCGAAGAATGATGATTATGTTGGGGAACAGACACATCCATGTCTTCCCATCCACGGAAAAAAGTTTGATCTGTGCCTACATGTCAAAAAATTGCCACCAGAAGAAGCATTCCATACAGCTTTGGTTTATGAAATGCCATTAGCTATTGTGTGTCTCGTGACCAATTGATCATGCTAAATTCGGGTAGCTTTGAAAATGAGATATGATAGACATGTCTAACATGGAAAAAAAGTGACAACTGCCCCTAGGTGTGGTACATTGTAACGAGCCCATATGCAGTAAAATTGTATTTTTATATATATATATAAATTATGTATATAAATACCTCATAGATTGTATATATATATATATACTTAATCTATATAGATATATATATATATGTGTGTGTGTGTGTGGTGTGTGTATATATACATACATACACACACAGGCAAACTAAAATAGTTTGTCAAAATAAAATTATTTACTTTTTCAAAAAAAAAATTTTTTTAGGAATTCAAAATAAACTAATTTTGGAGTTTGACAATGAACACACTGCAACATTGCTTTACAGTTCTTGAAATAATAATTTCAGAACATTGAACATTGACTCTCAGTCTTTATTCACCTGTCTCTTATGGTTTCTCATTAAAATTCATTAAAGTAAATAATGTAAATTACATCGCTAAAGTCATAGAATAGCATAGTTCTAATAATAGTGGGGCACATTGTAACACAGTGTTACAACGTTTCCCATCTGCGCAACTGGAATTTAAAACAGGTTAGCAGGGTTGCCAGGTTTTAAACAGAAAAAGGCATACTTGCTACCCCCAAAAGTTTACTCAGTTACTAACATAACCTTGGTTCCCTAAGATACGGGAACGAGCACTGCTTATGAACGCTTATGGGGAAAACTCCTTTTTCTCTGATAACTGAAGCCTTTTTCAATAATGCAGTGTAACTGCACAGCCATTAGTTTGTGCAGTAAATATAAAACGAACCAATGGCGAGGCAGCGGAGCTGCACGAGCCTATGGCCACGAAGTCGCAGAGCCCACCAGATATGGCCGAGCCATCTGGATATATAAGTGGGCAATTCTGCATAGGATCCTTAGGTTAATTGAATGAAGCAACGGCACTGAGTCATGGCAGCTCATAGAACGCGAGAGCAACGCAGTACTCATTTCCCATCTAGGGAAACCCCAAGTTGAGTTAAGTAACAGAGTACATTCCCCTTGATACTTCACCGTACTGCATCGTTAGACCGTTATGGGGAATCATTACAATCCGCAGTGCCATGACAGAGGAATGATATTATATGACCTGGCCTTAGCCACTAAGGCAGGGGTTGGGAACGTCGGTCCGGAGAGACGCAGCCCTGCAGAGTTTAGTTCCAACCCCAATAAAACACACCTGAACAAGCTAAGCAATGTTTTAGGATTGCTAGAAAGTTACAGGCAGGTGAGTTTTAATTAGGGTTGGAGCTGTACTCTGCAGGGCTGCGGCTCTCCAGGACCGGAGTTCGCCACCGCTGGCATAGAGGCATCTCGTAGACAGGGCTCTAGCCTGTGAGATAGTATTTAAGACACTATTGGGGGGGGGTTGTAGGTTCCCATCGAGAGCCCATAGGTGCAGAGCCCACAGTTTGGGCTGGGGGTGCCATATCGTCCTGTTCGCCTGAGAGAGAAGGATTGTCTCAGGGGAATGGGCCAGGGGCCTGCTATCAGCAACGAGGATGGACGTCTCCAGAGCAGAGACACATAGGAAGGACCATGGTTTGATGGTTCCCCTGATTGCTGATTCCTGGGGAATCAAAGCGATCGGGGGAAAAGCGGTAAAGAGGAGTCGTGGGCCAGTCGTAGGCCAACGTGTCCATGGCCTTTGAGAAGTAAGTTGGGCAATGAGAGTTGTCTTTTGAGGCAAAGAGGTTGAGCTCTGCTTTGCCAAAGATCTCCCAGATTCTTAGAACCGTTTGCGGATGGACCGTCCACTCCTCTGACATGGGACACTGAGATGTCTGCACCTTGGTTCAATATGCCCGGCACATGCGTTGCCCTTAATGAGCGCAAGCTGAGGTGTGCCCATTCCAAGAGTCGTTTTACCATCTTGTTGAGGCGCTTCGAGGTGAGCCTGCCTTGGTGATTTATATAAGACACCACTGTCATACTCTCCAAACAGACCAGTATATGGCGTCCCTTCAGGTCTGGTAAGAAGGTCTGAAGGGCTCGACATACTGCCAGCATCTCGAGGCAGTTGATGTGTAGCCGTCCTTCCGTGTCCAACCTGGAGCCGAAGGTCAGTCTGCCCTCGCACAAACCTCCCCAACCCTTGTTACATGCATCTGTCAAGACAACCTTCCTTCTGTGGACAATACCCATGGTCACACCCCGCTCAAACCATTGAGGGTCTCTCCAAGGGGCCAGAGCTGCTACGCAGGCCTGGTCCACCTTGACTCAAAGGCATCTGTGACGCCATGCATGGGGCGGAACTTGCGGTTTTAGCCAGTACTGGGGCCTAGTATCTTTTGAAACATCTTGAGAGGGTGAGAGGCTCCAATTTTGAAGGATGCCGCGAGATACTGAATGGCCAGCACACGTTCTGGCATGACTAACACCCTCATTCAGGCTGAGTTGAAAACTGCTCCCAGGAACAGAATCCGTTTAGCTCTTGGCAACATTGACCCTGAGTCCCAGACATTCCAAATGGCTGAGGAAGAGGAATCGGTGGGATGGTAGCTCAGCCTCTGACTGGCTATGATGAGCCAGTCGTCGAGGTAATTCAGAATGTGAAGTCCCGTCTGCCTCAGAGGCAGACTTTGTAAAAGTGCAAGGAGCCAGGGACAGCCCAAAGGGGAAGGACCGTGTATTGATAAACCACTCCCTTGAAGGTGAATTCAAGAATCGTCTGTGGTCGGGGCTGAATTACGGATGTGAAAGAGGCTCTTAAGGTCCAGAAAAAAAAACGCCCGCGGGAATATTGCGAGAGAATCGGTTTCAACGTAGTCATCCTGAACAGCGTTTCATGGGTCCGGGTCAGGTTCCTGAGGTCGAGGATGATCATAAGCACCATCCTTTTTGGGGGACGAGGAGAAAAAGAAATGGCTGTAGAAGCCCTGAATTCGCTCGCAATTGGGAAAACCGGTTCCCCTAATGCTTCCTTTGTTTTTCCATCAAATGTAGTCTATCTAGGTGGCTTGCTAAAAATATGTTGACTTTATATTAAAATGCCTGTGTTAGCATCAGGTAAGCTAGTAAGCAAGTGGGGTAAAACGCCCCCTTGGTACAAATTAAATTGTTATTAAAAATCTAATAACATGAAAAAATGACAATTAACTATGATAAATATTCTGGACACATTTAACTTTTGTTCTGTTCCACAGACAAAAAAATACACACTCGTAATGGGGGGCATGGGGGCTTCCCTGTATGACACAATGTATAATGAGGAACGCAAAATCTGTTGTTTGATTGTTGTTGGATTGTTGAATAATCGAAAATAAATTATCTTATTAAAGTATTATTCAAAAGCGTTCAGGCATTCAAGCCGCGCAAGTCAAATCGCGTTCGCATTTGATCCTTTTGTCCAGTCTGGCACATGGTGAGACAAAATGATTGCCAAAATGCTGTTTTAGTTCCGTGTTTTTAGCCAATACATGCTTAGTCAGGAGGAAATGGGTTGTAACAAGACGTATTCTTTAATAACCCTTTAAATATATTATGTAACTAGCATAATAAGGAAGTGTAATGTAAGTGGCAAATGCAAAACAGGACGATTTCTCAATCCGTAAGTCGTCAATTTTATGAATTTGAGACGACCCTTTGTAAAATGGTGTAAAAGTGTTTAATTCATCAAACTGGTTTGTTACTTTGGTTAGAAAAACCCAAGTGGCAAGGGTAAGGGTGATCCATCGTTTCATTATGGGGAGGGTTGGGAGTATATATAATAATTATGAAGATACTTTGGTGTTTATTGAACATTATAATCACACTACTTTCTTGTGCTGCATGTGTTTGTTTAGAAGAATGTGTTATGTTCTTTTGTGTTGCTGATGTGGTATACCCCCCTCTTCCATCAATGGTATATTCCCCTGGTGCTGCACTCTTCAGTCTGACTCCTTGTCCAAATACCCACACTTGCGGTCTTGGCCACTTGAGAGCGCATGCGCGCGACAGAAGAAAATGCGCAAGACGTCCAGGTCTTGAAAGCAAAAAGCCGCCCCCCCCCCCCCCCGGGCCCTTAAGCCCACTAAACCCACACTCCGGAGCGCTATTCGAGGCTTAGTGTATCCCATCATGCATCATGTTCTGGAAATTAATCGTGAGACTTTTTGCCGAGATCTTGCGAGAGGTCACGGAAACCTTTCCAATGTAAGTTAAAAATTAATATAATAATTAGATATTACAAATAATTAGGTAGAAAAACAGTGTTTTTACGTTTTATTGGTGCAAAGATGAGTAGTGGTGACATTTATTTTGTACAACATTTGCAACTGCTTTTTATCACTTAATTAGAAGCACCACAGATTAAAATTGTCATGTTATAGGGACTACTGAACAGACATTTAGAAGTTGATTTAAAAATGCAAAGTATTTAAAATTTAAAAAAAAACACTGTAAACACTTGCATTTTTACTACTCTATAAGTGTGTCCCATCAGGTAATGAAAAGTTCGACACACACTTTTGGTCTTCATGCTCACTTGAACACTTAGACCAAATACAGGAAATACATCATATAAGTAGTCAAGTGGTCAAGTGCAAAGACTGCAAGTGTGGGTATTTGGACAAGGCTTGTGTTAGTGATGGAAATTTTTATTCTTTCAAGAGATTTGTTTATTTTCAGTTCGTTCACTAAAATTATTCATTCAGATTCGTTCACTAATTCGTTCAGTGACCATTTCTTCATATTACATAAATACGCCTGCAGGTGGCGAAAAAGAGTCTTACGTGTTATGTCTTAAGTCAACGAATGTATTTACTTATTACAAAAAAACTGATTTGGCTTTATTAAAATTTGTGCATAATCTACTCATTAAATAAAAAGTCTAAATAAGTTGTTCAGATGACCAAACACAAGGTTTTCTTGCATAATTAACATTTTAATTGTTTGGTCAGACAATTACACATTCATAAATCGGGGATTAAACGTGGAGTTATGTTCTGTCTGCTAAATATGAATATATAAACAAGCGTATGTGCACAGTACCTATAACTGCGCTTTGCATCTGTTGATTGCTGTTCGAGATTGACATGCTAAATAGCCGACTGACCACCCAGCAAACAATTTTGCTTTTAAAAGATGTCTATTAGACGTCTAAGTATAGCCTAGACGTCTTGGCTAAAACGAGGCTAAATTTGGGCTGTCAGTGGAAATCTAATAGACGTCTAATCATAGCCCAGGAATAGACCAGTCATCAATTAGACGGCTATTAAACGACTACATATATACGTCTAATAGACGGTGAATATGGGTCTAGGCTAAAACAAGGCTAAATTTGGGCTGTCAGTGAAAATCTAATAGATGTCCAATCATAGCCCAAGAATAGACTAGTCATCAATTAGACTGCTATTAAACAACTACATACTGTATACACATCTAATAGACAACAATATGGCAATCCATACATACAGCTTTTACTAAGAAAAATAAATTTTTTGACAACTTAAGACAATACAAAATGATAAAAATACAAAAGAATTAATGACAAAATAAAATTTTATAAATACATTTAAATATAAATATTATGATAAAAAAAATCTGGAGTTTTTAACAAGATAATAAAAATATAAAAAGGAAAAAATAAAATATTTTAAATAACTTAGTTTTAAAGGAAAAAAAAATCTAATACAAATCAAGAGAATGTTATCACACTTAACATTTAAAACATAAATGACAACATAAAAAAAAGATTAAACCTTTTGTTGGTTTACTTTTAACAAATAAAACAACCAACAGTGAACTTAAAGGAAATTATTAATTATTGGTTTTATTTCTTGTTTAAAATGCCCCCCAACTGAAAGCTCTCAGTCAAACTTGTTGCATGCACCGGGAAGTGGTCCATCACCTAGCATCTGCCAATAAGAAAGAAAAAAAGGCAGACCAAGAAACAATAAGCGTGACATAACTTTTTTACTTTATTCCCCACAACTAACTTGCTGACAGGGAAAAGTCATCTCTTTTGCTTGGACCTTGAAGTGCCAACCTAAAAACCAAAAAACGAGATTATATAGTGTATCACCATTAAGGTGTTAAAACAAAAGACGCCCGTACCCGAACAGAGAAAGGAGCTAGCTCTGAGGATAATAGAAAGGTAGTATCTGGTCGTTTTGAATCCAGCGATCCACCCTCCTGAATCTGATAACGTCTAGGGAAAGACAACAGTGCAGTCTTTTCAAATGCCTCTTTCTGCAGCGGACCACCCCCCTTCATGTTGAATTTGGACATTAAGGGGAATTTTTTTAAAACCCTAAAATATAATGCAGATTGAGGTGGTTAACAATTGCAGACAAATTTTGACATTTCAAAATGACCAGTAAAGGAAAAATTATTTTTTAAATTTCTGATTTGCATTGTAACTTATTGAGTATTGACACCACAAAGTTTGATTAATGTGGCAAGATTCGTAGGCTTTACCTTTCCAGCATCCTTCTGGCACTGTCTTTAAGGTTTCTTCCTTCAACTCTGCACAACTTTTACACCTGAATAACACATGCCAATGTCAGGTGGGTATTATTGTTATATGCATCCGTGTACACGTGTTTACCAACCTTAAACACTGATGCCCATTGACCTGCAAGTTTTCCATCACTAACCCTTTAAAACTCTTTATTCCAGCAGTTTAAGTTTTTCCCTATAGTGCCCCCCACACTCTGTCTCTGCCTCCAAAATTGTCTGGCACAACTGACTTAATAACAACACAGTGATAGCTGCTGTAATTAAAAAGTAGCCCAGTACAAACATTAACCTTAAATGTACGTGAAATAATAAATTCACCCCCTACCGTTTTATTACATTACGTTTTCTGTTTGTACTGTTTAGGTTTAATGCTGAATTGCACATCTGAGCTATTTGCACTTATTATTTGTAATCTTAAGCTTTACTATCAATTTGGAAATTTCCCCCCCCCAAAATAAATCTACTTGTACAATGACAAATATATTATATTCAATTAGCTCGTGCTCTCTCTGTATCTAACAAGCCATTTTTCAGTAATAAATTCAATATAATAATTAAAATAATCGATGGATGAGAGATGATAAAAGATGAGAGCTTTAGTGAGGAAATGTTTTTTTTGGGGGGGGGGGGAGGCAGACATCATCTATCAAAGGCAAGTAAACTTTTGAAACATGTAAATTAGCATTATTTTTGGCATAATAAACAATTCTATATTTAATAATGCTGTAAAATAATAAAAATATAAAATAATGCTCATTTAAATTATTCAAAAGTTTACTTGCATTGTGCTAAGAAGCTGCGTGGAGCGGAAAATTATATGTAAACACAATTTAAGGCTATTTTGGCATGCTCATCGTGGTCTGGTACTGGGTAATCGGGCTCTAGAGCCAAGCCATTAAATTAGACCACGCTTGCTCAATTTCGCAAGGTGGGCACTAAAGCAGGACTTACACGTTAGCCCGTCAATTTTAGAGCTAATCGTGTCTACATATAAAGACCAGGTCATGACATACACTTTATCTTTGTAGAGATTCTGACAACGACTCCCAAAAGCGAAAACATGACCAAAAGAAAGTTAACGCAAACTGTCGCGAGATCGCGAAGGATCCATTGTGACACATTAAGTGGGCTACAGATAGCCGCTCGGCCTCCTAGCTCCATGGGGCTACGCTCATGTACGTATGAACCATGTCAAGACATTGAACCAACACCCCGTAACCGCGTTTTGCCTTGCCTTAATGATGGAATATCCTCCATCTCCCCGTTATTTTGCCCAAAACACACAGGACAACCAAATTCAGGTTAGTTGGGCGGAATGGGTTGACCATAGAGGACTATTTCAGCGGGGTTCTCCTTCAGAGCGTTGCAACTGCCGGTCTTGCTTACTGGAGTTTCTGCCAGTGTAAGATCCCAGTTGCCCCTATGAATCTGTTTTTCTGTCTGAACATTCAATTTGTTTTGCGCGGGCACGCCGTTTACCACCCCCGCCAGGTATAGGGTTAAGTTCGGCGTTAGTCCTCATGACTAGAAACAAATTGTCCAGATCTCAGTGATAAAATGAGAATGTTAATTTCTGCAATGTTAAGATTAATGCTTGCCCACATGAAATGTGTTTCTTCTGTATGAAATGAAATCTCATTTGCAATGCAGAAAAGCAGTGAGAGAATCTTCTTTCTCAGTGAGAGAATGTTAGTTTCTGCAATGTTAAGATTGAAGCTTTCCCATATGAAAGATGTTTCTTACATGTGAAATTAAATCTTATTTGCAATGTAGAAAGACAGTTCCCTATGTTTTAGAAGTTCTATGCATACAAGTTATGTTAGAGCTTCAAATGCACAGCAAAATCAGTTTAGCTCTTCTATGATCAGCTTCTATGATCAATTAGCTGTAAATGTAAATCTTCTTTCTGAGTGAGAGATTGTTGGTTTATGCAATGTAAAGAGTAAAGCTTGCCCATACGAAAGATATTTCGTAAATGTGAAATTAATTTTTATTTGCAGTGCAGAAAGACAATTCTTAACGTGTTAGAAAAGTTTTATAAACAAAGTGATGTTAGAGCTTCAATGCACAGCAAGATAAGTTTAGAGTTTCTATGAACAGTGATTCTGTGTTGATGCTTCAAAGTAAATGAAGAGAATGCAATTACACACATTCTGTTAAACTTTTTCCTCAGTTAGAGAAAGTTGGTTTATCCAGTGTTAAGTGTAAAGCTTGCCCATAGGAAAGATGTGAAATTAAATCGTATTTTCAATGCTGAAAGGCAGTTCTTAATGTGCTAGAAGTTTTGAACAAATAAAGCGAATGCAAGAACATGCATGCTGTAAAGATTCTTGCTCAATAAGACAAAGTTGGTTTTTGCAATGTAAAGATTATAGCATGCCCATATGAAATATGTTTCTTCTGTATGAAATGAAATCTTATTTGCAATGCAGAAAGATGGTTGTCAATGTGTTAGAAGTTTTATGCAAAACAATTTATGTTAGATCTTCAATGCACAGCAAGACCAGTTTATACCTTTTATGAACACTAATACAGTGTTAGAGCATCTAAGCAAATGAAGAGAATATAATAACAGACGCTGAAAAACTTCATTCTCAGTGAGAGAAAGCTAGTTTCTGCAGTGTTAAGATTAAGGCTTGCCCATATGAAATATGTTTCTTCTGTATGAAATGAAATCTTATTTGCAATGTGGATAGACAGTTCTTAAAGTGTTAGAATTTCTATAAACAACAAGTGATATTTAAGCTTCAATGCACAGCTAGATCAGTTTAAAGCTTCTATGAACAGTAATTGTCTTAGTTCATCTAAGGAAATTGAGAGAATGCAATAACACACATGCTGAAAAATTTCTTTCTCAGTGAGACAAAGATAGTTTCTGCAGTGTTAAGATCAAAGCTTGCCCGTATGAAATATGTTTCTTCTGTATGAAATGAAATCTTATTTGCAATGCGGAAAGACAGTTCTTAATGTGTTAGAAGCTTTATAAACAACAAGTGATGTTAGAGCTTCAATGCACAGCAAGACCAGTTTAGAACTTTTATGAACAGTAATACAGTGTTAGAGCTTCTAAGCAAATGAAGAGAAAGAAAGCACCCACATGCTGTAAAGCTTCTTGCTAAATAAGACAAATTTGTTTTTTGCTATGTAAAGATTATAGCATGCCCATATGAAATATGTTTCTTCAGTATGAAATTAAATATTATTTGCAATGCAGAAAAGCAGTTCTCAATGTGTTTAAAGTTTTATGCAAATCAATTTATGTTAGAGCTTCAATGCGCAGCAAGACCAGTTTAGAACTTCTATGAACAGTAATACTGTGTTAGTTCATCTAAGCAAATTGAGAGAATGCAGTAACACATGCTGAAAAACTTCTTTCTCATTGAGAGAATATTAGTTTCTGCAATGTTAAGATTAAAGCTTGCCCATATGAAAGAAGTTTCTTCTGTATGAAATAAAATCTAATTTGCAATGCAGAAAAGCAGTTCTCGATGTGTTAGATGTTTTATGCAAATCAATTTATGTTAGAGCTTTAATGCGCAGCAAGACCAGTTTAGAACTTCTATGAACAGTAATACATTGTTAGAGCTTCTAAGCAAAAGAAGAGAATGAACACTGTAAAGCTTCTTGCTCAAAAAGTAAAACTTGTTTTTAGCAATGTAAAGTTTGAAGCTTGCCCTTATGAAATATGTTTCTTCTGTATGAAATTAAATGTTATTTGCAATGCATAAAGACAGATTTTAATGTGTTTGAAGTTTTATGCAAATCAATTTATGTTAGAGCTTCAATGCGCAGCAAGACCAGTTTAGAACTTCTATGAACAGTAATACTGTTAGCTCATATAAGCAAATTGAGAGAATGCAGTAACACACGCTGAAAAACTTATCCCAATACACCAATCCTTCACATTAACTTCGGTGGAGAGCGTCCCACAGGACATTCCTATGATATGCTATGAAAAGAATAGTTCACCCAAAAATGAAAAATGCTGTAATCATTTACTCACTCTGAGGCAGCCAAGATGTAGATGAGTTGTTCTTATGGAAACTTCATTTTTCATGGAAACATCACTTGCTCACCATTGGATCATCTGCGGTGAATGGGTGCCGTGAGAATGAGAGTCCAAACAGCGATAAAAACATCACAGTAATCCACAGGTAATCAACACCACTCCAGTCCATCCGACTAAGTATTGTGAAGTGAAAAGCTGCTTGTTTGTAAGAAACAAATCCATTGTTAAGATGTTTTTAACTTCAAATCGTTGTTTTAAGATAAAATATAACTCCTCAATCCATAATACTGCTTTCTCCAGTGAAAAAGTGATCTTGACTGAATCAGTAGAAAAATATGTGCAAATAAAGCACCGTTTACAAGTGAAAACAGTCCAAAACAGTTCTAAGCAAATATGTCATTGGATTTTGACGTGAGAGGACAACAAGGAAGCATCATTAGGATTAGCGACTTATTTTGGCCAGAAGCAACTATTTAAGTTGAAAATTTGGTGTTAATGATGGTTTTGTTTCTTACAAACATGCAGTTTTTCACTTCTAAAGCTGTTAATTGATGGACTGGAGTGGCGTGGATCACTTGTGGATTATTGTGATCTTTTTATCAGCTGTTTGAACTCTCATTGACGGCACCCATTCACTGCAGAGGATCATTGGTGAGCAAGTTTGTAATGATACATTTCTCCAAATCTGTTCCCGATGAAGAAAAAAACAAATCTACATCTTAGATTGCCTTAGAGGGTGAGTACATTTTCAGCAAACATTTATTTTTTGTGTGAACTGTTCCTTTAAGAAGTGACCGTTTATTACATCATTAATGCAATTGCCGGTTTACCATTATTGCCACTGTCATCTGTGCATGTTTTCCAAAGCAGAAAAGTTTGTCTTTGAAATCACTCGTCAGAATTGCTCAGCTTCTGAAATGACTTTTCATATTGGTTACATCGAAGCCCTCTAAAAGTATAAGCCCAAACCTTATTTTTCAACCCCTCTGCTCCAAACACTCCTCCATTCACTCACTTTTCACCATCCAGTCATTTTTTCTTTGTCCCAGCTCTCTTTGGAATACATCAGATTATGAAGGTAAAATTGTTTGAAAATGTTAAGACAGTTTAGCCATAATTGATTAATGACTGTAAGGTCAAAGCAAATGTAAAAATGTGTATTCCATGATTGCAAAATGCAAGTCTTTTCGGTTAGTTTATCCAAAAAATGTAAGTGTAATAAGCCACGTGATTTGAGGAGTTGTAGCACAAACCATGCAGGATGAGTTTTGCTGACATTTAGTGCTTTGCGCTAGGGGTTTGTTCAGATCATTAACCCTTACACAAAAGTAATCATAATGCGCTTGCCTTAGCAAAAAAAAAGCAACAACAACAACAAAAAACGTAATTAAAGATTGTAGCTCTGAGGAATCATTTACAATTAGTGCATGTTGAAATGACTTCTCGGTTCTCATAGATGGAGAGACTGATTGCTGGTTGTGTTTGACATTTGAGACCAAACAACTCCTTAGAACTTCCTGCTGTTTCATTCATGCACAGGTAATCAGATCTTGTATGTTTGGTTTTCTCATGGTGTTTTAAACAAGAAAGAACAAAATAGTTAAGGTTATATGTAGCTGCACACATACTCCATATTTCCAGGTCACTGGCATAATGTAATATTACTGATAATGAATCTGAATGAATATTTCCAGTTTTTGCTGTGGGAAGCTTGTACCTCAGCTGTCGGACCATGTGTCTTGTTTAAATGTCTAAAGGTTTTTCTTTTCCCCTAGTGTTATGGGAGCTGGTGTGTGTAAAAACGCACCAGGTGTGTTCTTCTTCCATGGCAAATGTTGCTCAGATGGTTTCATGAAGCTGAAAACAGTCCCAGCAGACAGACATATCTGCCTAAACAGCATGAACACTTTTCCACGCCAGCAGGGTGGATGTAGACTGCTGCTTTCTGCTGGGACTGAGGCGGAGAAAGCGCCTTCACAAAAAAATATCAGTGTGTGTGTGTTAATCTGGATTGGTTTGAGTGTCACTTTTTCATTCTGGATTGGAGGAACTGCTTTTTTTGTGCCCAGATGGCATCAGCTTCCATTTTAAAGTGTTTGTGAGGATTGTAGCTGTTTTTATGAACAAATATAGAGGTTTGGATTGGTTTTGTTTGAGCACTGGTTTTCTTTTGAAATTCTACAGGGTATGTGCTTGTTTGCAAAGAGAAACGTATTCTTCAGTTTAAGCTAGAAGAACTTCTGACCATCTCAACAAAGGAGTCGGATGATCAGTGACACATGTTTTATTTTTTCAAAGTTGTAAATAAAAAAAAAATACTGGAGTATGTTTTACAAGAAAATAGTAAGTAGTCAGTAGTAGTCAGATTTCTGCTTCAAAATTTCACATTTAATTCAATGTGATACTTGTCATTTCTTTAGTTATTTATGAAATTTAATAGCAAATTTTGAGAGAAAATTGTTTCAAAGTAAATCCTACACCCCATTCAGTACCATCTTTCCGCTATCTAGAAAAATTCTTAATCTATGTTAGATTTGATGTAATATATATTTGTAAAAATCCTTACACATTGTTTAATTGCCTGAAAAAGTTTTAGAATTTTTATCATATGTTAATTAAACAAATCTTGTATAATATTACTTGCTGTGTTTGTTTGTTTGCTTGGTTTTATTGTATTTATGGGATATTTGCATTATTAATTGAGTTTTGCCATGAAAATAGCCCCAGATGCTGACATGGCATTAAATAAAAATATACTACTACTACACTGGGTTAAGCTAAGGTTTAAAAAAAATCTAGATTTCCATGGTAGTGTAGTTTTTCTAATGAGTCTGTACATTCTGTTCATGACCAATTAAAAAAGTCAAATTATTTTTAGCAAAAAAAAAAAAAAAAATAAAAAACAAAAAAAATCCCTTATTTTATGTATCAGAAAAAATAGGTAAATTTCATTAAAGTGAAACGTTTTTCAGTTGCTATAATGTAATCCTAAAAGTTATGAAATTATACACTTTTGCTGGCATATGGTGCAAAATATTACTGGTTTGTGCGGGTCTTCAAGACGATAATAGATTAAATTATAATAAAAATAAATGAATAAATAAATAAAACGTATGCAGTTTTCACAAAATGACTTACATTGTATCAAAGTGCACTAGTTTTGTTGACTGCTGTTTGACATTCAGCATGATTACATGACATGATGATTGTAGCATTTATTGTCATGTGTGTTTACAGTTTCATTGAGGTTTCCACTGAAAAGGCATTGACCTGGATCTGTTATGTCATGCATTACCAGCCCAACACGTCTTCTCAGACCATTGTAGTAGCCCCCCCCCCCCCCCACCTAATCCAAGTAGGAAAGTCGTTCAGCGAGTTTGTTTGGTAATGAGATGATGGTATTCAAATATGAACAAAAACTCACAACATGACTTACCTTATCGGATGACAGTGTACACCACATGATGTATTTGTTCCCACCATAAATGAAGTTCTCCTTCAACATGTAACCCATCTAATCCGTTGCTTGTGGGCCCAGTGGGAAGAAATTCACACAGCATTTTATCTGTTTATTTATGGTTTTTTTTTTAAAAAGGATTATTACAATTTAAAAATGACTTTCTGTCTGAACTATTTGAAGTGTAATCTTTAATATGCTGATTTGCGGGGGTCAAAAACATGTATTATTAGTAAGGTTGAAAGCAATGTTTGTGGAAAAATGATAATTTTTCAATGAATAGAAATTTCAAAAGCATTTTTTTTTATAATTAAAAAAAAATTATCAGTATAAAAGTCTTTACCAACACTTTTAATCAATTTAATGCATCTTTAATGAATAAAAGTATTAATATCTTTCAAAAAATAAAAATAAATAAAAACTAACTTTTGAACAGACAGTATATGGTAAGTATTTGTATTTTTTATTATTTATGTATATAATATTTTGGCTAGTTGTGATTTATCACAGCTTTTGAAAAGATTTCTTGCTTTGATGTGCCTGTCTTTAAAAAAAGCAATAAGGCACTCAAGGCCGTATTGTACAGTGAATAACAGACTTTAGTTGTCAGTATATTCATATTAGCAAGCCAGTTTTAGTTTGCTCCCTAATTCTATGAGCCCTTTTAATCGTAAAATGTCAGTTTGTGCTGTAGGACTGAACCTTTGAGAAACAGGAAAGTCACACCTTTTATTGTCACCGCTTCCTTGGTTTCCATACATTCATGCACATGGACACATCAGAAGTACATTAAAGCTGCTATTGTTTCCTAATCATGACTAAAGGGCTTTCTGGTGAAACAAATGAGGGTTGTCTTGGCTAGCTTGCCTTTAGCATGTCAAATGAGGGCAAACAAATGCTATTGTATTTTGCATGGTCATCTTTTGTGTAGGGGTGCTCTGATTAGGGTTTTTGAGGCTGATCACATATCGATGATCACAGAAAAGCAGTATATGACGATACGATACAGTTTTTTTAAAGCCTTCTTTAGTCATTTATAACTATGTATAGTTATACTCCATCAGAATTTTAGGCATTTTTGAAATGGGGGGAATTCCCCTCTTAGGTGACTCTTGTGAGAGGAGAAGCAGCTTTCACACAGGAGTCCGCTACTGATCCGTGGCTGTTTACCACAAACACAACATTTATCCATTATTTTGATTTCAAATCCAAACATTGTTACTTAAAATGCTTTTTCAGCATTGTGGTTCTTTTTTTACACAGTACAGTAATACAATCTTTCACAGACATGCTTATATGTATTGTGTTTAAACAACACATTATTCAGTGCTTTTTACTTTTGCATTTACTTATAGATTTATATATTAGGTTGCTCAAGCAAGTGGCAAAACATTTAAACTACCTTTCTTACGTTATCACAAACTTGCCATTGACAGAAAAAGTCAGCTCTACTGCCTTTCTTTTGCATGTAAAACTTCCTGCCCGTTGATAAAGAACTTTGTTTTCATACCTCCACGAGTGCCATCTATTATTGCCTTGTTTATCTAAAAGTGCTCTTTCCCTTTAAACCTAGCCAAAAAGCCTAATGTGTTGACTGTGAAACACAGTAGACATTAATAATATGCATTTATGGTGTAATTACTACATTTTCGTGTCAATCCATGTTCATATAATTACTGCAAACAATGCGGTGTTACTTTAATTCAGCACTTGAAGTGCAGCAAAATAACGAATCTCGGCACATGCGGTGGGTAGTGAGCAGACGCATGCTCCTGGATCGCACTGCCGGCCGTAACCGTGTGCAGTCGTGAACGGTTTAATAAGAAAATGAAGGTGAGTAACATCACCGTTAGCAGTTATATTATTTCAACCGCGCCGGACAGAGAGAAAGTGCCGCGCCATTGTCATGCAAAACTCTCACGGCAGGCGCGTCATCAGCTTGAGATCGGCCTTTTTAGAGACCGCCGATCGATCATCCCAGCGCGATTATCGGCCGATAGTGATTGGTAGCCGAACAATCGGAGCACCCATACTTTTGTGCAATAATGTGGTTCTCAAAGAAATTGAGATTGTTACAGTGATTTTTACTGTGGTAAAGTGGCAACAACAAAAACATGGTGTTAAATAAATTATTAATTTGATTAGTAAATACAATAAATAATTAGTCTGTAGCTCGTCCAATCAAATTTCAGAGTCAGAACAAGCCTATTCATTTAATAATGATACATATAATGTGATCTCTTTATCTTCTAATACTTTTGGACATCCTTTGATTGCAGAAGCATGATTTCTATTAATTATAAGAACAAAGCAGCATGCTGTCTATCCAAAACTTCCTAACTCATCGTTAGTCTCTTGTATTGTTGTTGAACGGGGGACTTCTAATGGACCTATTGTTTTCAACAGGATGGGGAATTCCTGGTGCGGACACACCATGTGGAGTATGTTGATGGGGGGATCCTGGACCCAGATGACATGCTGACAGACCTGGTGGAGGACAAAGACAAGGTAAGTCTACAGTGGTACTTATTCACAAACACTACAGCTGGGGAGAGAGGTTTTTTTCTGTTTTATGAATACTGTTATCTAGCATGTTTGGCTCTAAAATGTACGGTATGTTTGAATGCAGTTACGTTTCCTGCAAGTGACTTTGTCTATAGCAGTGGCCATCTCCGAGTTCAGGTTTAGTTCATTATTAATTTAGTTTTCATTTGAATATGATGTGTTAAGTCTGTAATTAACTAAATCTACTGTAATATATTTGGAGTCTGCCACGTTTTGTTGAGCTGTCTGGACATCTAGAAGCAGTGGGAACTAGCAAAACAAGTTACTTCAGTGTGCTAAAAAGACGTTTAGCTGGAACTTGTTTAGCCTGCCCTCCCTGCCTTGAGTGGATTGGTGTACACACTAATGACATCATATCTATTTCAGGAGCTTTGGCTCCAGTTTGGAACCAGTTTGACACATTTACTTCTTTTTTTTCCCACTTTTTGTGTAACAAGCTGTGAAACAATATAAACCAATAACCCTGACTGAATAACTACATCTGCCCTACTTAATTTGAATCATTTTACCTAATATTAATATTCATGCCATTTGTGTCATAAATGGACATTTTGCATAGCATAATCTTATAATTTTTTTATTTATTTAAATGATAAGCATAATAATAAGTCTAGACGCATAAATGGAACAGATTATAAATTCTTACTCAGCAGGGGTTGAATAATTGCTAATAAAATATTCATATGATATTCAAAGCTATTAATGATTAAGTTGCTTCGTTCATTTAAATTTTCACATTTTTGAGATCTTAAAACTGGTTAAGTTTATTAGGAATTAAATAGTTATTCTGGGGAAGAAGTTGTTGGCAGAATTCAGCTGTTTAGCTATTAGGGACATGGAAAAATGATTTGATATTTTCCTCCGAGCTGCTTTCTAATTTATTGTTTTTATTCATATGGTCTGTGTGCTTTTGTTGTGATATGGATAGACAAATTACAAATATAGATCTGCAGATTTTGACACATGAAGATGCATGAAAATTGAGTGTCTTTGTGTATTAGAGGAGAGATTCTGGTTATTTTATATTTATGAAAATACATTAATGTTGTTAGTGCCAGGGAGTTGTTATGCTTTTGCTAAGGTGTTCTGAGTGTTTTTTAGTCATATTGCTGTGGAGTTGTTTTTTTTTTTTTTTACTTTTTTGGGGGTCTGGGTAGTTGCTAACTCTTAAAATCTCTGAATTTGTTGTCCACCAGGCGAAAATAAGTTGGATCACTTACGAAAAGTAATAATACCACCTTCCTTGATTAGAGGTTTCTGTAGCACAGACAGTGCTGGACTAGTTATGTGCTGAAGTTTAATGCTTGCACTGTGTCTACACCGGACGCGAGCGGCACGGCTCGACAAAATACCATAGAACCCATTAAAATCATTGATGCTGTCTACACTGGATGTGGCGCAACATGACAAATAAGAGTTAAATTAAACAAACTCTTAAATGTGCAATAGGTGATTGTCTAAAGACATTTTTTTTGTTATGGTTGGAAGTTTCTTCTCATCCCGATAGCAATTATTAAGTTTAGTGGTAAATGTATTTATATGTATTTATATATTCTGTGGAAGGCGTTGGATCAAGAAATGTTTGTCCAATCAAAATGCTTGGTCCGAGCGTTTTAATTGGCTTTCCTACCTGCCGGTCAACGTATGCATCTGCATACCTCTGCGCACCCTGTTCGCGCAGACAGGATACGTCATCAGCACACGTTCACGCACGCTGTGCAGACAGAGCAAGAATGGCAGACAAACATCAACAACCCGATCTTCCTTCCTGTTATTGTAGTACTTTTACTAATTGTACTATAAAGTTTTCTCACCGGTGAATGACACATGATGTAGCCCAGCGGTTCCCAATTCCAGTCCTCGTGTCACCCTGCTCTGCATATTTTGCATGTCTCTCATTTAGCACACCTGATTCAGATAACCAGCTTGTTAGAAGTGAGCTACGTACATGAACTGTGTTCCGATCGATATGATACCTACACAGTGTTCATTGCTCCCCTACTCCCTGAGCAGGTGGAATTCACGGATTTGCACTGCGCAGTGTCTTCACACACAGACGGAACTTACTAGAGAAGTGTGACATAATATACCTCTGTAAATAAATACTATTTAAATTTTACATGTCGCACACTTTAATGCCCTTTGTATAGAATATATACACTCGCTTCGAACTGGAATCATGGCGGAATATCCCGTGATGTCCACTTCGCAGGGCACTTGCGGTCGAATAGAACAAACATCGCACGTGATAAGAGATACTGGAATTGGGAACCGCTGATGTAGCCTATTGTAGTAATGTTGTCTCTGGTACTCTGGTCTGTTAGCGTAAATGCGTTCAGGGGGCATGGCTTTGGACAGCGAATTGCAGGAAGGGTGGGACGTTTGCTTTCAGTGCTATCAGGCAAAAGTTAGCATTTAACCAAGATCTCCTACTGCACCTTTAATCAAACAGCAAAAGTGATGCTTGCGTTAATCATTTTCTGTCATCCTGTTTACATCTTTACGTCTTCATATCCAAAGCATTTTGATGCCTAAAATTGCTGTTTCGATAAGCAGCTCACTTAGTTTTGGAACAGAGCCGTTCTGACAAACTTTCTGGCATAACATTTTGGCTGAATAGGAAATGCTGCTATTGATTCCTGCACGATATTGTATTCTAAATGCATTTTTCATTTTCTTCCTGAAAGTGTTTTCCTTCCATTTAGTCTGAAAAACCATTCTTGGAAACCCATTTTTCACACTGACCGGGCCAATTATGCAGTCAAGCGGCTTTCGTCTCTGTTATAATAATCTTTATCATCCTTTGGAAACATTCCACTGTGATGAGGTCTCACCGTTAGTAGCGCATGCTAATCAACTTTAATACAAAGCCAGTGCGAGGGAGTCACAGCATCTTCATTAGACTGTTCTTCACCTCCTACGGAGGTTGATTAGGGTGAAGTTGCCATGGCGATGGAATCAAATTACGGCCCCACCCCTGATCTGATGCCCATTAACCCCCAGCAAGAAACGATGACCCTCTGGCCCTGCCCATGAATATTCAGTGCGGGATGATGAATGACGCTAATGCGTGGAGTTGCTGTAGCCGGGGCCCTGGTGGACTCTGGGAGACGGAGAGGTCATGCTGGGAGGACGTGCCACACTGTTTCCTTTAGTCAATTAAACACTTAATGACTCCAGTTCTTCTCTTTGAAATTTAATATTCTGTTTTATCTTTCTGTTTTGGTATTATGAACTTTTACTCATTTTGGGTTGATTATGATGACCTGTGGTGTCTGCTTGTGTGGGTAGATATCTGACAGGGATCCAAAAATGATCATCATTTACTTGCCGTCATGTCAGACCAAATCTGATTGTTTATGACTTTAGTGGAATACAAAATGAGTTAACTAACAATCTGTAAACGGTTTTTCATGCAGTGAAAGTGGAAAAAAACTTTACATAAAAGTCCACTTAGCTGTTGCAGAAGTTACTAGAAAAATAGTGTAGTAAAATTTAGGATTGTACGTTGTAAATCTAACTTACAGTAATTATATATATATATATAATAATATATAATATATATATATATAGCTTTCATTAACTGTGAAGTTTAATATACCATCCTACTGAAGTACTAAAATCTGTTTTGTACACTTTTTTAATATACGATAGCAACCATTAAAAACAGGTGGTAATGAGAAAACCAGATGATGATTCAAAGCTCATTACAAGTAGCTTTTCCACAAGCTGAGGTACAGTAAATATTAAGAAAATAGAAGGAGCACAGTGTTGTGCAATACAGAACACCATCATGGAAACAAAAATTACAGTAAAATAATGCAGTAAACGTTTAATTTAACCACATAAGATGTAACATAAAACCCTAATGTACATAACTGACAAAAAAAACATTTTCAATGAAAAACCGTCAAAGTGAGGCAAAATGCAACAACACAAATTTTGGAAAAAAATGGAAATGGGACTTTGCTTGCTTTGTGTGAGGGACAAGCTATTATTTGCTAACAATTTTTGTGCTGTACTCAAATCTAGTTCTCGCTCAAGTTCAGCTCAATGACACGACAAAACATGTAAACATGTTTTACCAGGTTTGATGACAATGCTGTTAAACCTCATTGGCTCTCGTGTGTCTTTGATGTCAAACCTGGCGCAACATATATAAATGAATCAAATTTGAATGCAGTTTTTCAAGTTAATGACTTTCTTTTTGGATTATGAAGTATGGATTCAAAACATTTGAAATATAGTCATATGGGCTACTTTTAGATCATTTGGATCATGTTGTTTTAAAGTTCAGCAGCTCTCATCGTCCTTCACTTTCATCGTATAGATCATTGTGCAACAATAACTCCTTTGGTTCTCCATAAAAGAAAAACATCACAGTGAATAGATAATGACAGAATCACATTTTTGGAAAACTTCATTTAAACGAACACTTAATTGACAAAAAATAAAAAAAAAGCTTTTGAGATGGACGAAGAAGGATCGTCCCTGCACTTTTGCTCATCGAGCGAGAGGTCTATACTGATTTCTTAAATTATTCAACTGATAAGTTAGAATTTAAAACCACTTCTGAGGCCACTTCATGGATTACTTGGGTTTTGGTTATATTTACTCCTGCCCTCATTCTGCATGCGTTACACTGCTGTCAGCTTCAAAGACAAATGTTTAGGAGTACAGGTATGTCAATATACCTGATATCTGGCATTATCATACTGACCATAAAGGATTCCTCACCCACCTTTCCGAGCTTATCATGCATTCAGCCTCCCATCTCTTTGCCTAATTCCCATAATCAGCCACTCCAGATGATGAATGGGGATTTTGTGTGTGTGTGAGAGAGAGAGTTTAGCTGATAATGACCTACAGCACCCCACCTACTACACCCTATGATAACAGAGCACTTTACTTTCCCAAGATCCGCATTACCTGTACAGCCCTATCATTCACTTCCACTCACTGCCACTCACTGATGCATTATGGGCCTGTCCCTGTGTACCGGTGCTGTCATAGCAGCTCATCAGAATGGACAGGTTAACAGCCATTAGAGAGGAGAGTTTTATTCAGCGCCAGAGAGAGTATAGGCTACTATGTGTCAAAAAGTTTGATTTATTGCCCCTCAAAAAAAAACCCTCCTCCTACCATAAATGGACACCTGTTTGGACACCTGCTTCTGTACACCCCCACCCATCTAACCCGGCCATCTGTTTATCCACCCCAATGAACCCATAGAATTTATGATTGTTTGGGAAAGTGTTTTTGTGTGGGTTAATTGAAACTGTTTTTAACTATGTGCTTTAAACTTTAAATTGTGAAACGTGATATGCTTATTAAACTGGGATAAGGGAAGTTTTTATTAAAGTTCACACACACACACATACATTTCAAGAAAAAACATCAAACTATATAAAAAAATATATAAACAATGTAATGTCTGTATTTCCAGAAAAGAGTAAAAAACCAGGGTTATTAAGACAAATATTTAAGTGTTGTTAATTTAAAAAACTAGTTAGAGTTTGTTACAAGTTAGAAAATAAAAAAGAAAAACTAGGCCGCTATCCATCTATCTAAACACAAACAAAAAAAGAGAATCAGATAGTTCGTTAAACAATACGGCAGTTTCTCTGTTACGATTTAAAACTATTTAGAGTTCGTTACAAGTTAGAAAATGAAATAAAAAGGTGTCTTCTCACCATGATCTGAAACAAAAAGTATCCTCTCCTTCCAGATAGTTCGTTAAACAATACGGCAGTTATTCTGTTACAATTTAAAAACTATTTAGAGTTTGTTACAAGTTAGAAAATAAAATAAAAAATGCTGACATCTCACCGTGATCTAAAAAAATAATATATATATATCAGATACGTACGTTAAACAATACGGCAGTTACGTTTTTAAAAGTTTGAGAGTTTGTTACCGGTTAGAAAAGAAAAGAAAAAATGCTGACTTCTCACCGTGAACTAAAACAAAAAAATATCAGACCGTTAGCAATAAGATACTTGGCAAAGTCTATGTTGTACTCTATCATTACAATTTAAAACTAGTTAGTTTGTCACCAGTTAGAAAATAAAAGAAAAAGATCCCCGTGTATCTTACGATGTTTTCCGTCAGTTCATCCTCACACACTGCTGTCAAAACACTGAATGAACTCAGAAGCGCACAGGCCACACCTACAGACCTCCCCCTAACAACGGAGTCCAGCAAAGATAAGATTTAAATGTATGTTAACAGAATTAAACAAAGTAGTGTTTCTAATAAATCGATATAATTTCTTAATTGATGAAAACATTCTATCTGTTTTAACATTAGACCATCATTTTTACTTTAAAAAGTTTTACCTTATAAACAATCATCTCTAAGCCATAGGAAAATGTTGTTTGTTTTGTTTTATTTTAGTTTAGTTATTCACACTTAGAGTAATACCTTTATTTAATCTTTGGTTTTTGTCAAATTTAACTTACGGCGTGCTAACCTAGACTCTTTATTTTTATTCACTTTTAAAATTATGGTAGTCAAGTTTTCTTCTAAACAATCACCTCTAAGCCACAGGAAAAATGTTGTTTGTTTTTTATTTTAGTTTAGTTATTCACACTTAGAGTAATACCTTTATTTAATCTTTGGTTTTTGTCAAATTTAACTTATGGTGGGGGTATGACAGTTAAAACACACACGAATGCTCGCGCAAATATCTAACTGGTGTGTTTCGGGGGAGACTCTTTGATTTTCCATCTGTAACGCTTGTGGCGTGTTATCTATCAATCAAAACAGACATGCGTAATTAAACGTCTAAGGTTTTTACAACAAAGTACGAAATGTAAATATTTCGTATCACGCCGTGTATCGAAACGAGAGTGGCGCCGGGTGTCTGGGGTTTGTGTGATTACTGAAACGTCCATATCAGCGTAATGTATTTCAAAAGTTTGTGAAACATCTAAGACCGTTTCTGGGATCGCAACTCATTTGCAAACTAATGAGTTTTTTGAGGGACCTGGCGTTGTAAACGTCGGTGTTGTGTCAAGTAATCAGTTCACTGATCAAAGGATCTCCGTTGTATCTATTACGAACTGCACCTGCGAGCGTGAACTTTGTCAAAAGTTTAGTGAAAAGTTCAGTGGATGGTTAAAGGATGTGCACCCTATTGAACTTTTTAACCTCAAACATCTGGTTAGGTTAAGAAGAAAAACAGGAATGTTAATAGCCTAATGTATAGCTGGTGAATGTGATTTCACAGAGGTTCAGGATACACTTAGATAGATAGAAAAAAGACAATAACAACAAAAGTGAAATAAATAGGGAGATTTATGTTTTAAACAAACATACACGCAAAACACAAACACTCAACACAGACACAGACATATATACACAAAACACTCAAACACGCAGACAAACATAAACACAAACACTCAACACAAACATGCACACAAACATCCCTACAGTTAAACATTTAGACGTGTACGAAGTCTCATACAGGCCTTTNCAAACATCCCTACAGTTAAACATTTAGACGTGTACGAAGTCTCATACAAGCCTTTTTACAAATAAAAACTTTTAGAATCACACAGGGTATCTCTACAAGATGATGAAAAGCGGTATGATTAAACAATGATATAACTTTTGTTTGAACAAATAAGCTAAGTTTTGGAGATTTTTGAACTTTCAAACCTAAAAACATGATGCGCTAAAGCAAGGATTAGAAGCAGTCAAATAAACTTCTGATGAATGCAAGACGCTTACATAGTTTTCTCTTAATGAATTAGCTATATTAGACTGAAAATTAGTTGTCATAAAGTTGTTTGCAACAAAAAGGGTTTCTTATACAAGATGCTACAAATGTCTCACAGAAACTTTACAACAGATTAGACTTTCTTTCTCACTTTACTTAAAAAAGGGTGTTATTAACCATGCTGTTTAAATGCAACATATTTATTTTCCACTATAGCACTATAATGTTTTATTTTACTAAGATTTGATCAATTTATTGATATAAGAAACAATCAAATATTCGATAAGTCCATCTCATCACCCCAAGCTGATGTGTCTGATGGCTTGTGATGACATTAATATCTTACTAATACATATGTGTTAAGATGTTAAGTATGTGTAAAGTTCAGTATTACTGTTAAAAATTGTTTTAAAAAAAGTAATCTTTTTTAGCTTTCATATAGGATTCACAGTCATAATCAGTTGGATTTTGTGTAACAGAGTCCTGCAACAAATTAAAATAGAATGTATGGAAAACTTTACTTTTAAGATATTATAATGACAGACTCAAAATTTTAGATTGGTTAAAATAACTGAGGTTATGCATTTCTCTTGAATATGTATACAGTAACCAGTGATTCCATTATTGTATAAATACATAAGCTTGTAAATTCAGCATGATTCTATCATATTAATCAATAAAAAAGACTTAATTTATATACCATATCTGACCTGTATATCATATCGGGGTATATCATAGATCGGATCATATCAAACGCGACAAATTTTCTTCTTTTGACTTTTTAAATGTCAAACAACCGTTTTGTTTGAAATATAAAAAAAAAAATTTTAAACATAGCGTTGTGTTTATAAGTTAGAATGCTTATAGTTTGTAGTAAAATCACATCTATAAGCTAAAACATTTTTCTTTCAAACTCTCTCATGCACCCCCATGCAGCTTTCACAGACCCCCCCACAAACTGACAAAATCATCCTTAAGTTTGTTTAAACATTTAGCTGTAGCTGAGACCCTGATGGATTTATTTTACGCAGTGTTGGGAAGGTTGCTACAGAAATGTAATAGGCTATAGATTACAAGTTACCCTATTTAAAATCTAATAAGTAGCGTAACTATTTCAATTACTTAAAAAAAAGTAATGTAACTGATTTTATTACTTTTCTAAATATGTAATGTTTCAACTGTTAATCTTTTGAAACATCTAAACCAACCAGGGTTAACATTACAGTATGACTTAACACTGATTACTGTCAGACTTTCAAAATCCTTCATCCCTTGAATTGGATTATATAATTTAATTAAACCACAACACCACACATCAGAATTGCTTGAACATTGTTTCTGAGATTCACAATACCACGATTGAAAACCCTAACATCAGTATAGTTTAATAGCTAATTACACTGTTTAAAAATATGTCTTTTGCATAGCTATGCCAGAAAACACTGGCATCTAACAATCGGATTGGGAAAAAACAGTTCAAGGTAAAAAATTAAATAGGCATCACCACTCAATAGGGAATTAAACAGTTATCGAATAAGCATGTGTCCTAAACTCCTGAAACACTGGTGTCTCATATTTTAGAGCAGTCAATACAATTTAGGAATATATCAATTAATCCTTGGTGTGTGTGTGGTGTGTGTGTGTGTGTGAAATATTCAGGATATCAAAATCCTTGTAATCATGAACATTTCGAGTAACATAACTGTAAATTTAATTTTTATTTTTTTCTCAGTAACTGTAACTGATTACAGTTATATTTATTTTGTAATTAAATTATGTAATTCCGTTACATGTAACTAGTTGCTCCCCAACACTGTTTATGCATTATTACAATAATAGATGGTGAAAGAGTTCATTAACCTCTTTAACGGTAAAAATGTGAACAATATCACTTAACACTAGTTTGGCAAACAAGGGTACGCTCATAAAACAAGCCAGACCCGATTTGAAGCATCGTAACAAGTACAGTCATAGCAGAAAATGCATTATAGCGCCGCAGTTTTTTCTTAAGATAAAGACAATTATTTGCTTACAAGAACACACGAATCCTAACGCCTAACGCTTCACAAGATAACATAACATAACACGCTTGCTCCAATACAACATACACATCAAGCCTGTTTTAGCATATGTATATCGTATTATTCTTGAATATAATTGTTTAGTCTAAATATGTTTTGACTATTCTTTTTGTTTTTGTTTATACAAAGGTGTTAAATTGAACGTGTGTAACTAATACCTCATTCAAATGCTGTAGACTTTCAGGTCAGGGAACTACAATACCCAGCATACTCTTCAGACTTCAAACATGGCCACCGGGGGTCTATATCCCAAAATACACATACATGACAGCGCTCTAAATCGTTGGATTTCTGATTATATGCGCGCTCGGATACCCTATATAAAAAGACTCACATTTCCGTGCTTTTTGTGAAGTATGCGCTCCTTCGGTGTTGTGATGTTACAAACCACCTTTTTTTGTGATCTCTGTTAGTGATTCAAAGTCCAATTCATTTCCGCGAATCAAATCTTTTCAGTTCGGTTCAATGAACCGGTTCATAGTATCCTTAAGTCATCTCGCAGTGATGTCAGTATGCATTTCTTTTCTAACAACTCAGGGGTCATTTTATATCAGCGAAACATTCAAATAAAGTAAACTGTGTGAACGCGTATCGTCTTTTGTTAATTTAACCTGATGATGTTTGTGGTCACGGTTTCATTCACTGATCCTTCATGTCGGATATGAGTCACGACTGACCAATATTGAGTAGCCTACACATAAACGTGGATATGTTCTACATGCTTAAAGTATAAGCCTGTAGAACGAATAAACCAGGCTCTCATTGATTTAGCTTAACAACTTTAAAATATAATCTGCATGCACGATAAACCATACACTCTTAAAATCGATAGTACACAAAACATCTGTAAAAGGACTGATAACATATTAATGTGATGTTTTGGTTCGTGTCTTACACAGCTGTGCGTTACTAAACAATTTTTTATTAGGTTTTAATATAAAAGATAATAGTTTGTTTACAATTTGGATGTTTTTATTATGAAATCACACAAAGAACCGCTGAAGTACGTACTGTTTAAGACGGAATTAATTGAAGTAATACTATGTGGTAATTTAACTGCTTTATTTACAGTATGCTGAATATAAAACTGTAAACAAGTACATTAAAACATTTCAAGCTTGTTAAACAATCACTTACATTCCTCTTATGAAAACGCTTTCTAAAACATTTATCAAATACTATAAAACTCATATCCGTTAAGCGCTGTTTGCACGTTCACATGTACATTATCAACACGTTCTCAATCTGTTCTCATGTACGCCAACATGTTCTTACAAACAGAAACATATTTATAACGAACTTGAAAATATGTCCAAAACATATAAATATCCGTCACACTTTGTGCACTGATCTAATGCATTCTGCACACCTTAAAACTATTAATTCAATCAAGAACCTGACCAAAAACTGACAGACAAAAGCTCAATGATAGTTGACATGGTTCGTGAGGAAGGACAAAATAATTATTATTTGCCACGGTAACATACTGGGGTCCGAGAAATTTGATATCCTTACTGTAGATTTTCTTAATATTCTTTATTCTTATTTGCTCTTATTCATAAACCTACAATAGTTAAGGAAAATTCAACAACTTTAACTGATAACATTTTAAAGGCTCTAACTGAAGAAATTAAATCAGATGTTTTATGTTTAGACTTGTCTGATCATTTTCCGATATTGCATTATTCTGTAATTAGGGTTAACAGGGGCTAAACTCTCAAAAGAAATACATCAAAATAATTTTATTTTATTGATCGATTAAATGACAGTCCTTCTACATGGCACAGCTTAAGACTAAACAAATGAAATTTATTTTAGGTCATCTTTCTGGTCTGTCTACGATGCGGAAACACAAGACACGACAACCCAAGCATGAAACGTGAGTAGCCTAGATGTGTTTTTCTGTCGCCTATGCAAATATTACACTTCAGACTTTTCTAACTATTACACTTAAAGACACACATTTCACAGTACATACATAGATACGCATTTATTTTGTGTATGTCTCTAGACCATAGGTAAATGACTTACAGTTGATAAGTCATTTTAAGTGAAAGGTGGGATGATTCATGTATTTTTTTTATTCTCTTCACACCAATACTTTGATACCGGTGTTTTAGGCGTCTGTCTTTTAGGTCTGACCCAGAAAACAGATGCCTTAATATTG
Organism: Sinocyclocheilus anophthalmus; assembly: GCA_018155175.1. NCBI lineage: Eukaryota > Metazoa > Chordata > Actinopteri > Cypriniformes > Cyprinidae > Sinocyclocheilus > Sinocyclocheilus anophthalmus. The sequence goes on from JADLZN010002958.1 coordinate 96,972, forward strand.
CGTTCTTCTTTTTATGAAAACATGTGGTAAGCAGTTTTTGTCCTCATCTGCAGTATATCTATATATTTTAGCATGTCAGAAATTCCAATAGTTAGTTAGCAAATGCAACTGTTTATTACTGATATAAGTCACATCAGAGCTGCATTCTAGTTTATATTGAAAGTTTTTCATCTACCTACATGTTTAACGGCGCTGCAGTTCTAGGTCTCATCACACCGGTGTGAGATTTAAACCGCAAAGTTTTTCATCACCTTACACTTTGAAACCAGAACAATTGTATATGTTTCCATGGCTGTTCGCTCTTTCTGTTTGAATTTGTTTACCGCAGTTTCACCATTCTTATCTTATTTTACCACCTAATTGTAATTGTTAGGCCTTACGCTTATGGCGTTATACGCTTTGTCTCCTAGTTTTGCTGTCATGTTAGCGGGCCTCTTTGTTTATATAAGTTCTGCGAATTTGGTTGATTTAATAAAATTTTGCTTTAAACCTCGTCTTCATTCGAGACATTCACGTTACATTATTATATTATCCTAGCTTATATCAGATATAAGATACAAAATCGTTTCTTATTCATTATTTTCCGTCTACGCTCGTACATTCTATTCCGTCTAACTGTTTTCTTTTTTCTTTTTATTAAATCGATAACAAAAAACAAAAACAAAAAAAAAAAGTTTATGAACTCAGAGAACAGAATAACGAGTTAAGTGAGACAACCTTTTATTTCAACAATATATTGTTTAATATACATTCATACATTGAAGTAGTGAAGAAAATGATCAAATTGCCATTACAAACAAACAGTAGTAATGAGATTACAGGCGGTCTAGTCAGAAAAGAAAATCTCTCTATGACGTCTTTTACAAAACAAGTTTTCCCCTTCATCCCTAGCAACGCCAGAACAGCAGTCACGCGCCATCGGGGTTTGAGCTGAGTCAGACGACTTTTTCAGAATTCAATTCTTTCCCTAGACATAAACTTTGTCCCCTAATCATTATAGAATGTTTTCGCCGTTTAATCTGGGTTGACTGTTTTAATTCACGATGGTCCAGACCTTGTGCAATTTCAATTTCAGTTTCAATTTCCAGTTTTCAGATCTGGCGAAGCGTTATTAGTTGAAAAATTGCATAGTGCGTCAGGCTCAGACAAATTGGATTCTTGAAGCTGATTCTGTCGAACCATGTAGATAACGTTCAACTTTTGAACAACAAGATCTTGCAGTACCTCCAACGTACTCACTGTCAAACGTGAGAGAGCAACTGCAGAGTTTATCAGGCCAGTCGTTGTTGGTTTTAGCGATCGGACCCACCCTCACCCCATTGCGTGGTGTACAGGGTGGGGTTGTCCTCAGGAAGTCATAAACATTGCTAAGATAAGTTTCACTCAAGTCAGTTATGATATTTTGGTTAACAAGGTAACTTGGTCATTTAAAACATTAGACGATTTAGCAGAGCTTTTATCCGAAACAACTTACAAATGAAGTGTTGAGGGGTAAGCAATGTGATACGTCCTGGATAGTCTAACGTGGTGCAGATAGCAAGTTTTTTATTTATTTATTTATTTATCGTTTATAAAAGAAACAGTTCAGACGAAGAGAACGTACGGGGGCGTAGACGGAAAATCATTAATAGAACGATTTTGTATCTTATATCTGATATAAGCTAGGATAATATAATAATGTAACGTGAATGTCTCGAATGAAGACGAGGTTTAAAGCAAAATTTTATTAAATCAACCAAATTCGCAGAACTTATATAAACAAAGAGGGCCCGCTAACATGACAGCAAAACTAGGAGACAAAGCGTATAACGCCATAAGCGTAAGGCCTAACAATTACAATTAGGTGGGAAATAAGATAAGAATGGTGAAACTGCGGTAAACAAATTAAATCAGAAAGAGCGAACAGCCATGGAAACATATAAAATTGTTCTGGTTTCAAAGTGTAAGGTGATGAAAAACTTTGCGGTTTAAATCTCACACCGGTGTGACGAGACCTAGAACTGCAGCGCCGTTAAACATGTAGGTAGATGAAAAACTTTCAATATAAACTAGAATGCAGCTCTGATGTGACTTGTATCAGTAATAAACAGTTGCATTTGCTAATTAACTATTGGAATTTATGACATGCTAAAACATATTGGTATACTGCAGATGAGGACAAAAACTGCTTACCACATGTTTTCATAAAAAGAAGAACGCAATATTAAGGCATCTGTTTTCTGGGTCAGACCTAAAAGACAGACGCCTGAAACACCGGTATCAAAGTATTGGTGTGAAGAGAATAAAAAATACATGAATCATCCCACCTTTCACTTAAAATGACTTATCAACTGTAAGTCATTTACTTACGGTCTAGAGACATACACAAAATAAATGCGTATCTATGTATGTACTGTGAAATGTGTGTCTTTAAGTGTAATAGTTAGAAAAGTCTGAAGTGTAATATTTGCATAGGCGACAGAAAAACACATCTAGGCTACTCACGTTTCATGCTTGGGTTGTCGTGTCTTGTGTTTCCGCATCGTAGACAGACCAGAAAGATGACCTAAAATAAATTTCATTTGTTTAGTCTTAAGCTGTGCCATGTAGAAGGACTGTCATTTAATCGATCAATAAAATAAAATTATTTTGATGTATTTCTTTTGAGAGTTTAGCCCTGTTAACCCTAATTACAGAATAATGCAATATCGGAAAATGATCAGACAAGTCTAAACATAAAACATCTGATTTAATTTCTTCAGTTAGAGCCTTTAAAATGTTATCAGTTAAAGTTGTTGAATTTTCCTTAACTATTGTAGGTTTATGAATAAGAGCAAATAAGAATAAAGAATATTAAGAAAATCTACAGTAAGGATATCAATTTTCTCGGACCCCAGTATGTTACCGTGGCAAATAATAATTATTTTGTCCTTCCTCACGAACCATGTCAACTATCATTGAGCTTTTGTCTGTCTGGTTTTGGTCAGGTTCTTGATTGAATTAATTGTTTTAAGGTGTGCAGAATGCATTAGATCAGTGCACAATGTGTGACGGATATTTATATGTTTTGAACATATTTTCAAGTTTGTTATAAATATGTTTCTGTTTGTAAGAACATGTTGGCGTACATTAGAACAGATTGAGAACTTGTTGATAATTTAGATGTGAACTTGCAAACAGCGCTTAACGGATATGAGTTTTATAGTATTTGATAAATGTTTTAGAAAGCGTTTTCATAAGATGAATGTAAGTGATTGTTTAACAAGCTTGAAATGTTTTAATGTAATTGTTTACAGTTTTATATTCAGCATACTGTAAATAAAGCAGTTAAATTATCACATAGTATTACTTCAATTAATTCCGTCTTAAACAGTACGTAGCCTACTTCAGCGGTTCTTTGTGTGATTTCATAATAAAAGCATCTAAATTGTTAACAGACTATTATCTTTTATATTAAAACTTAATAAAAATGTTTAGTAATGCACAGCTGTGTAAGACACGAACCAAAACATCACATTAATATGTTATCAGTCCTTTTACAGATGTTTTGTGTACTATCGATTTTAAGAGTGTATGGTTTATCGTGCATGCAGATTATATTTTAAAGCTGTTAAGCTAAATCAATGAGAGCCTGGTTTATTCTTTCTACAGGCTAATACTTTAAGCATGTAGAACATATCCACGTTTATGTGTAGGCTACTCAATATTGGTCAGTCGTGACTCGTATCCGACATGAAGGATCAGTGAATGAAACCGTGACCACAAACATCATCAGGTTAAATGAACAAAAGACGATACGCGTTCACACAGTTTACTTTATTTGAATGTTTCGCTGTTATAAAATGACCCCTGAGTTGTTAGAAAAGAAATGCATACTGACATCACTGCGAGATGACTTAAGGACACGATGAACCGGTTCATTGAACCGAACTGAAAAGATTAGATTTGCGGAAATGAATTGGACTTTGAATCACTAACAGAGATCACAAAAAGGTGGTTTGTAACATCACAACACGGAAGGAGCACATACTTCACAAAAAGCATGGAAATGTGAGTCTTTTTATATAGGGTATCCGAGCGTGCATATAATCAGAAGTCCAACAATTTAGAGCGCTGTCATGTATGTGTATTTTGGGATATGAACCCCCCCCGGTGGCCATGTTTGAAGTCTGAAGAGTATGCTGGGTATTGTAGTTTCCTGACCTGAAAGTCTACAGCATTTGAATGAAGTATTAGTTACACACGTTCAATTTAACACCTTTGTATAAACAAAAACAAAAAGAATTGTCAAAACATATTTAGACTAAACAATTATATTCAAGAATAATACGATATACATATGCTAAAACAGGCTTGATGTGTATGTTGTATTGGAGCAAGCGTGTTATGTTATGTTATCTTGTGAAGCGTTAGGCGTTAGGATTCGTGTGTTCTTGTAACCAAATAACTGTCTTTATCTTCAGAAAAACTGCGGCGCTATAATACATTTTCTGCTATGACTGTACTTGTTACGATGCTTCAAATCGGGTCTGGCTTGTTTTATGAACATACACTTGTTTGCCAAACTATTGTTAAGTGATATTGTTCACATTTTTAACGTTAAAGAGGTTAATGAACTCTTTCACCATCTATTATTGTTATATATAATACATTGTTGGGGAGTAACTAGTTACATGTAACTAAATTACATAGTTAAATTACAAAATAAATGTAATTGTAATCAGTTACAGTTACTGAGAGAAAATGTGTAATTAAATTAGTTACTTTTGAAAATGTTAATGATTACAAAGGGGTTTGCATCTGAATACTTCTCTCACCACCCACACACACACACACACACATACAGATTTAATTGATATCTTTCATAATTATATTAACAGATCTAAAATATGAGACACCTATGTTTCAGGAGTTTAGGACACATGCTTATTCGATAACTGTTTTATTTCCTATTTTGGTTTATGTATATAATTATTATTACGTTTTTAACTGTTTTTTCCCATGTCATTGTTAGATTCCAGTGTTTCCTGTCATTGCTATGCAAAGACAGATTTTAAAACAGTATCATAGCTATTAAACTATCTTGTTATGGTTTTAAATGTGTATTTAATCTCAGAACAATCTCAAAGTAAGTCTGATTTTGTGGTGGTTGTGCTTTAAAATTAAATGATTATAATCCTCATTAAAGTTAAGTATTTTGAAAATCTGACAGTAATCAGTTGACTACTAAGGTTAACCCAGCCTGGTTTAAATGTTTGAAACTGATTAACACTTGAAAACATTCATTCGAAATTTAGAAAAGTAATCAAAAAGTAACCAGTTACATTACTTTAATAAAGTAACTGAAATAGTTACGCTACTTATTAGATTTTAAATAGGGTAACTTGTAATCTATAGCCTATTACATTTCCGTAGCAACCTTCCCAACACTGTGCGTAAAATAGATCCATCAGGGTCTCAGCTAGAGCTAAATGTTTAAACAATCTTAAGGATGATTTTGTCAGTTTGTGGTGGGGTCTGTGAAAGCTACATGGGGTGTGTGAGAGAGTTTGAAAGAAAAATGTTTTAGTTTATAGATGTGATTTTACTACAAACTATAAGCATTCTAACTTTAGAAACACAACGCTATGTTTTTTTGTCCCAACAAAACGGTTGTTTGACATTTAAAAAGTCAAAAGAAAATTTGTCGCGTTTTGATGAGAAAGTCAGATATGGTATATCAATTAAGTCTTTTTTTATTGATTAATATGATAGAATCATGCTGAATTTACAAGGTTATGTGTTTACAATAATGTTTCATGTACTCACTGGTTATTGTACTCATATTCAAGAGAAATGCATAACCTCAGTTATTTTAACCAATCTAAAATTTTGAGTCTGTCATTATAATATCTTACAGAGAAAAATCTTTCAAGCATTCTGTTTTCACCTGTCTCAGGACTCTGTTATGCAAGAACCAAATGAGTATGGCCGTGAATCATATATGAAAGCTAAAAAAGATTACTTTTTAAACTATTTTTAACAGTAATATTGAACTTTACACATGCTTAACATCTTAACACATATGTATCAGTAAGATATTAATGTCATCACAAGCCATCAGACACATCAGCTTGGGGTGATGAGATGGACTTATCGGATATTTGATTGTTTCTTATATCAATAAATTGATCAAATCTTAGTAAAATAAAACATTATAGTGCTATAGTGGAAAATAAATATGTTGCATTTAAGCAGCATGGTTAATAACACCCTTTTTAAGTAAAGTGAGAAAGAAAGTCTAATCTGTTGTAAAGGTTCTGTGAGATATTTGTAGCATCTTGTATAAGAAACACGTTTTGTTGCAAACAACCTTATGACAACTAATTTTCAGTCTATTATAGCTAATATATTAATAAAAATCTATGTAAACGTATTGCATTCATCAGAGGATTATTTGACTGCTTCTAATCCTTGCTTTAGCACATCATGTTTTTAGGTTTGAAAGTTCTAAAAATCTCCAAAACTTAGCTTATTTGTTCAAACAAAAGTTATATCATTGTTTAATCATACCGCTTTTCATCATCTTGTAGAGATACCCAGTTTGATTTTAAAAGTTTTTATTTGTAAAAGGTTTATATGAGACATCGTACAAGTCTAAATGTTTAACTGTAGGGATGTTTGTGTTTATGTTTGTCTGCGTGTTTGAGTGTTTGTGTGTATATATGTCTGTGTCTGTGTTGAGTGTTTGTGTTTTGCGTGTATGGTTGTTTAAAACATAAATCTCCCTATTTATTTCACTTTTGTTGTTATTGTTTTTTTTCTATCTATCTAAGTGTATCCTGAACTTCTGTGAAATCACATTCACCAGCTATACATTAGGCTATTAACATTCCTGTTTTTCTTCTTAACCTAACCAGATGTTTGAGGTTAAAAAGTTCAGTAGGGTGCACATCCTTTGTCATCCACTGAACTTTTCACTAAACTTTTGACACTCGCAGGTGCACATCATAAAATAACTAATCCATTGGCTAACCCTTTGATCAGTGAACTGATTACTTGACACAACACCGACGTTTACAACACCAGGTCCCTCAAAAAACTCATTAGTTTGCAAATGAGTTGCGATCCCAGAAACGGTCTTAGATGTTTCACAAACTTTTGAAATACATTACGCTGATATGGACGTTTCAGTAATCACACAAACCCCAGACACCCGTCGCCAGTCTCGTTTCGATACACTGCGTGATACGAAATATTTACATTTCGTACTTTGTTGTAAAAACCTTAGACGTTTAATTACGCATGTCTGTTTTGATTGATAGATAACACGCCACAAGCGTTGCAGACGGAAAATCAAAGAGTCTCCCCCGAAACACCCCACTTAGATATTTGCGCGAGCATTCGTGTGTGTTTTAACTGTCATACCCCCACCGTAAGTTAAATTTGACAAAATCAAAGAGTAAATAAAGGAATTAGGCTACTAAATTAAGTGTGAATAACTAAACTAAAATAAAATAAAAACAAACAACATTTTCCTATGACTTAGAGATAATTGTTTAGAAGAAAACTTGACTACCCTAATTTTAAAAGTGTAAAGGTAAAACTTTTTAAAGTAAAAATGTTGGTCTAATGTTAAAACAGATAGAATGTTTTCATCAATTAAGAAATTATATCGATTTATTAGAAACACTACTTTGTTTAATTCTGTTAACATACATTTAAATCTCATCTTTACGGGCCTCCGGTGTTAGGGGTGTGTTAGGGGGAGGGCTGTAGGTGTGGCCTGAGAGTTGCGCTCCTGAGCTCATTCGTGTTTTGACAGCAGCGTGTGAGGATGAATTGACGGAAAACATCGTAAGATGAGAGGGTTTTTTTATTTTGTTTAACTTGTGAAAAACTCTAACTAGTTTTAAATTGTAATGGTAGAGTGCAACATAGACTTTGCCAAGTATCTTATTGCTTAACGGTCTGATTTTTTTTGTTTTGTTTTTGTTTTAGATGGTAAGATAAGTCAGCATTTTTTCTTTTCTTTTCTAACCGGTAACAAACTCTCAAACTTTTAAAAACGTAACTGCCGTATTGTTTAACGAACGTATCTGATATATAGTATAAATGGTGTGTATTATTATATATATTTTTTATTTTATTTATTTTTTTAGATCCCGGTGATGATGTCAGCATTTTTTATTTTATTTTCTAACCGTTAACAAACTTTTAAACTGTAATGTTACAAGATTTTGACTGCACGTACTTTTTAACAAACTATCTGGAAGGATACTTTTTGTTTCAGATCATGGTGACAAGTCACCATTTTTATTTCATTTTCTAACCGGTAAGAAACTCTAAATAGTTTTTAAATTGTAACAGAAAAACTGCCGTATTGTTTAACGAACTATCTGATACTTTTCTCTTTTTTGTTTGTGTTTAGATAGATGGATAGCGGCCTAGTTTTCATTTTTTTTTTAATTTTTTTTTTTTTTTTTTTCTAACATTGGCACAAACTCTAACTCGTTTTAAATTAACAACACTTAAATATTCGTCTTAACCCCTGGTTTTTACTCTTTTCTGGAAACACAGACATTACTGTTTATATATTTTATATAGTTTGATGTTTTTTCTTGAAATGTAGGTGTGTGTGAAAACTTTAATAAAAACTTCCCTTACCCCAGTTTAATAAGCATATCACGTTTCACAATTTAAAGTTTAAAGCACATAGTTAAAAACAATTAACCCACACAAAAACACTTTCCCAAACAATCATAAATTCCATGGGTTCATTGGGGTGGATAAACAGATGGCCGGGTTAGATGGGTGGGGTGTACAGAAACAGGTGTCCATTTATGATAGGAGGAGGGGGGGTTTATGAGGGGCAATAAATCAAACTTTTTGACACATAGTAGCCTATACTCTCTCTTGTGTACATGGTCAATGTTGTGGCTGGTCAGTGTGTAATACTGAGGAGTTTGCATATGCATCTCTAACCAGGACCAGCAATTTGTTGCACTACAACAGCTTCATTACAATCTTCTTCACATTCGCTGTGTGGCCTTCCGGACAACATTAAGACTGTGACTGACAGGCCTGTTTCTCTGTGCTGTAAACCTCAATCACTCTAAGAGTGTTCAAAGACACAAGACTCTCGCTCAGAGAGAGAGGGAGGTGTTTGAATTTGATTTCCTTTGCCACCCCTGAACCCACACTAAAGCTGCACTAGCATTCATCTCTCAGTCAGAGAGGATTACGATGTCCCGCTGCTGCGCTCTCCTCCCAACATAAATTGGATATTTAGCGTTTAACGTCAAGGTTAAACGACCTCGTCTTCCGAGACGTGCTGTCTCAGAAGTGGGATACCTCATTGATTTGAGCCCTTTTACTGCATTTCTAAGAACACTTTATCTGTGCACGTTTAGCATCAGATATGATCCATGAGCTCCATTTTAAAGACGTGGCAATTTGTAAAGTCTGTGCCGCTGAAACGATAGACTGCTGATAAGATCACATTTAAACTGTTAGAGAAAAGAAGCATGCCTGATACATTGACAAGCAAGAATCGTCAGGAAGAAATTAAAAGAAAAAAAATGACACATTCTTTTTGTAATCTAATCCTGTAATTTTGTCCGTTAACCAGTCAGCCTTTTCATGTATTAATCACTCCTGTACTTGTGATCTTCAGTTGAGTTATGTTTCAGTGGCCAGGTATCTTTCTTTTTTTCCATATTTTTTCTTATTTATAAATGTATATTATAGTTATTTTTTTATTTCCCTCATGTACTGACTGAATTCACAGAATATGTGAGCCATTCTCACGAACTGTCACATTTGTAGAAACAGAATTATTATTTTTTTTTTTTTCATTTTTTAAATGTTTTTATTAACATTTTTAAAAGCCCGCCCCATGCATGTGAGTGCATACCTGCAAATCAATTTCCCACCACAACTATTTATGAGATGAACGACAACTAAACAAACGTCATCACTTTCTCTTAAAATTAAGTATATGCGCAAATCTAAACAAACATGAAAGACACTCTAAAAATGTATAGATTAAAAATATTAATATTTTTTTTAACACAATATATATTTATTAAAAATGTACTCATTGATACATTGGTAAATGTACAGTAACTGTTTCCAATATATATATATATATATCCATAAATATATTATATATATATATTATATAATATATATATTATATATATATTTTCAATATATAATAGGGCTATTTTTTTATTTAAATATTTACATTTTGCCGAGACTGATAAGCCGATAATCATTTCATGTTATAGCTGATTACTGATTAATTGTAAATTTTGCAAATATACACTACTTTATTAAAAATAAAAAAATAAAAAAATCATAAGCTGACACAAGCACAGAGAAACTCACTCCATTTTTAACAGAAAGCACTCTTCACATGCTCTTAAATGTTTAAATCTATGGCATGATCGATTTCCCTTTAAATGACTGGTAATCTAAATATTAAAATATGTGGAAACAATTAAATATCCAATTTATCAAATAATATGACTGAGGGGAGTATCAGTAGTAAGTCAGGGTACACACAC